>JAGDQP010017654.1:2726-38062 GCA_022664845.1 Lepisma saccharinum | reverse complement strand
GGGGGGGGGGAGATACTCTGAGCTTCTGAATTTTGTTGAGAAGCACGTGTTTTAGCTTCGGGACATACACATATATTATAAAAAATATTAGTTAGTAAAACGTAATTTTACTAGTAAATAATAAGGATAGAACGGTTAGAAACAACTTAGGGAATAGAATAACTAGCTATAATATAAAACTATAGAAAAAACTATTAATAGTATTTATCTTACAATCGATGGTTCGAAAAAGGAAAAAATAAACATAATTTTAGTTGAAAAAGTAGGAGTAACTTAAAAAGAAAACGGAAAAACAAGATATATGCAGTATATTGTAATGTTTGTCTAAACGAATTGAATATTGTGCTTGTTGTAGCTAGATTACAGAAAGGGAAGCGTATTACACAACAGAAATATGTTCAATGATTCATCCTGTATTAGGTTGTTTGTTAATCATATTTTGGAATTAGACATCTAGGACTCTAGGTGGTGGCAGAGGAGCGGAAAAGGATGAGAGAATCCAGTCAGTGCCTTGAGACATCAAATGGCTTTGTTTGAATGTACGAGACTACATGAAGAAATCTAGGAAGGAACCTTCAGCCTAGATAGCTGACAGCAGGACTCGAACCGAGAATCTTCCCAATGCAAAGCTTAAGGCCTTCCAAGTGAGACGAGGCTGTTTCGTAGGATTAAACTTAAGTAATAAACCTTGTAACTCATTGACGAAATTCTTACGATTAGAACAGAATATGTCTAAGATGTGTACAAGCAATTTAAACCTGATGATAATACACAAAAATGCTTATAATCATTGTACTAATAAACGAACTGTAGAGAAGCTGAATGGGCAGGTGTGGTGGAAGTTAGCCCATTTAACAATAAACAAAGCGTAGATAATTCGATCAAAAATAATTTCAATATAAAATATTATGATATGTATTAGAAGTTAGCAAGCCACATCTGTCATGAAACGGCTGAATATTTACTTCGCCTTCAAAATTGTAAATATGTCTGCGACTCGATTGTAAGAATGTCCTCAACGTGATTGTAAGAATGTCCGTATTTCGCAATTTACCTTTCTCCTAATGCAACTGTTACTGGCAAGGTAAAATATATCAGGGCAGCCGGTACTTCAGGATACCTTAAAGCTATAGTATCACACTCAATGTATGAAAACATGTTTATTCAAATAGTGTTTTCAGCTTGAAAATTTCATTTTTAATTTCGCCACGAACAGAGACCAGGGGCCTATTTTACGAAACTACTTTTCACTCTTCAGTTTTGCATTTCTTTAAGTGCGTTAACTTCCCTCCACAATCAGTGTTATAATTTAAAAAAAAGTTTTAAACAGATGATTTAAACGTGTTTTAAACAGAGGCGGTTTTTCTAAACATTTTGTTTAAAACATTTTGACTGTTTGTTTTAAAAGTAATTTTTAAGCCGTGTTTAAAACATTTTATTTTTTCTTCTTCGAAAGAATCATTATCTTTAAGAGTACGAAAGGGTGCTTTTATCAGTAAAACGAATGCAATTTGTCCTGTGTGAAGGTTAGTATCTAAACGAATCAGTATTGTGGCGCCGCAAACCTACAGGTTGAGACATAAAATGAGTTATTTTGATTTGTTCTTTATCGGTTGGCTGCTAGAAGCGGGAAATATTAATTCGCTATCAATAACATGAAACAAGTTGTTCATATTTCAATTCTTTCACCGTTTTGTGAGAAATTGCCAGAAAAAAAACTTCCTGGGCATGTATTTGCTTCTATGATTACGTTGCTCAATCTATTTTCTTATGTTTATGAGGAAAGGGACAGTAGTAAATAGCTGCAGATTCGATAATTTCTTATTCAGTGCTTGGAGTTTATGTCGGATTAGTGTTGTACGTAAGAAACAGTTCGTTTGTTTCTACAACTTCGTTTTTATAGGAAAAAATATGTCTTCGTTTTTTTCCAAGGCAGCAAATTGTAATACTGCTAAGGTCTCTCTAAGAAAGATTAGTGGTGGGATTTATACCGGGAATATATTTGTCTTTTTTTTTACGGATTTTCCCTTTCTTTCCCCGTTTGGGAAAATATTCGTCTTTTTCGCATATTCAACTACTTTCGTTTCGCTGTTTGCAAGTCTTTGAGATTTTTTTAATTGAACCAATGTATTCAAAGTATCTGTACTTCTGGAAGTTGGATAGATTTAGAAGTATCTTTTCTTCTTCTATGCATTTTGTTATTCTTTGACCATTTTTCATGTTTAATGATACCTACTGTTCGGTATATATATTACAAAAAAAATACGATTCAAAAATTGTATTGCAAAATTTCTCATCTGATACAGACAAACGTAATGTAATTAAAGAAAATTACATAAGTCTATAACTTTTAAAATATTTTGCTCCTTTTCTTTTAAGCTGTAGAATTTACATTTGCCTGCAACCCGTCAACAGTGTCTTCGTCTTCAGTTTCAAGGGAAATGCTGTCTGATTTGTCAGACAGATGTAAATCAAAGCTCTCTGTGTCTTCGTCCGTTTAAGAACTTTCAGAAATGTTTATCTTCTTTGTGCACCTGTAAAACAAATATCAAAATAAAACGTATAACTTTCAAACATTAAATGAGCTCATAATTACAGTATTAAATAAAAAAGCAAAACTTCTGTATGATGAAATATCGATATAATTTATACGAGTAAAATCCTCTGGTTTACATATTTATATCTTCATATATTTATGAAGAATAACCATTGTCCCATATCAGAAAAAAAACATGAAAATGACGAGTTCAAGGGCGTGATTAATTTGTCATGGTCTACGTTATGATACAGCGAATGTGTACCTTACCTAGCTTCATGCTACTGAATAACGTAGAATACTATCTGGATGCATGCCGATTCGGTGAATGTGGATTATGCGGCAATTTTTATCACCTCTCCTACCGTTCACGATTACAATAATACATACAGTATAGCCTGCATTATAAAGACATTAACAATTTGGGCACACTTTAAGAAATCCAAGTTAGCATAATATCGGAGGATTAACTTTAAATAAAGCAGCTTGAAATCTACATGTGTCTATTTGACTCTATATGTTATCCACGCCTATAACTCTAGATATATTTTATAGTTTCCTTCTACCTGTTTTCACGCATATCATACACCAGATTTCCCAAGTTTATGGGAAATTCTAAGAAAGCAGAATAATCCATTGCATAAAATAAACCTCAATGCATTAAAAGAACTGTTAATCGCTACTTCTTCGAAACTCTTCATTTAATAAGTTTCGAAATGAGAAAAATCTTAATTTCAAGGAAATCAATCATATAATTTTTGATGAATGAAGAGAAAAATCACGTTTAAGAAAAGGTCACCAATGAATAAATGTTTTAAGCTACATTGACTTTCGTGATAAGAGAAAAATACACGATATTCGTTAATATCACTAGCAAAAAGAAAGTAAAAGACGGAACAAAGAAAGACAATAAAGATTTACTGGAATATCTGCAGTAGAGTGAAACCAGAGCTCCTACATTAAAGATTGGTTAGCAAAGCACAAGTGTACCTACCTTTGACTGGTTTCTTTGTTCTTATCCGTAGCAATTATTCCGAATCCGGACGATTCCCTCACGTCTTGAGTGCTTCTACTTCAGTTTCATCACGCTTGCTTGAGTCTCGTTCATGTTCATAGTTTTTTAAAAGTTTGCAATTATGAGCTATGTAGGTAACCTGTCCAGCCCGATAAGTAGTCAATCGGTTTCTCTTTTGGTTATGTATCAATGAAAATATAATAAATGACCTTTCTGTAGTTGCTGATGTCACAGGCACAGTTAAGATTCTAACAGCTGGTTCCGCTAGAACAGCTGTACCACAAAGTCCTTTTCACCATGTAATAGGATCCAGATTTTCTACACAGGACCAGACAAATCGCTTACTCCACAAACCTTTCTGTTTGGATTTATAGTCGAACAATTCTTCAGTTACCATTCCTTCACTCATTTTCATACCTTTACTTACAATATGAATGAACTTCATTGCATCAATTTGATCCTCTTTTGTCAGTTCATGACCTTGATTAGCTGGATCAAGTAGTACACCAGCATAATGTATTAGTTGAAGACACTTCGATTTCCTCTGCTGGAATTTCTCGAGAACTGATGTTCGTTCTTCTTCCGTCATTTGCGACTTACACAATATATCAGATAGTCGATTCTCTATGTCTTTGAATGCTAGATAAACTTTATGGATGTTTGATTCGCCGGACTCTAGTTTTCGAAGCCATGTAACAATAGGCTGTATCAGTTTCCTTAAGTATTCCAATCGAACCCAAAGCACTGATTCGTCAAGAACACTTGTTGTAATGCTTTTTGGTACTTCCACAATACAGCTAACTGCTAGCATCTGCAAACTGACTTTGGAGTCATGGAGGTTTTTCAAACATTCCAAATGACTTCCCCAACGTGTTTTGCAAGGCAGCTTTAAGCAAATATTACAATGTCTCTCCTGGCACAGTTGTTGCAGAGAAGCATTCAAAACATGACTTTTCTTTATTGTTTTCACAACTTCTATCGCCCTTGATACTAATGTATTTACTGATTCCAATCTAAGAATATCGTTACAAAACAAATGCTATGTATGAGCTACGCAACCTAAGCCTTTATATCCATATCCATCCTTTTCCTTCACGATTCTTAAAGCTTTTCGAATGTTAGAGACATTGTCTCCACTTGCAAGAAACTTGTGAGGTCCGTTTGCATCTAGTACGGAAACAATTTGCGAGGCTAGATGTTCTCCTGTGTGCCGATTTTCTTTCGTATTGACAAATTTAACAAATACTGGTTCCGATTTAGTCACTATAAAAGTAATAATTTCCTCGTTCCTAACATTGCTCCAGCCATTGCATTGCAGGTTGAGATAAGGGCATTAGTTAGTCGAAAGAGCGTAAACGATGGTCTAATACTCTTGAAAAAGTCTATCCAAACGGGATGTTCAACCATACTGAAAGGTGATCCCGACACTTTGATTGCTTTGGCCAACATCCTTACCAACATTGTCTGAAAAGAAAAGGTGAAAAACTTGATATAAATGAAGGGAATAAAAAAAAATTAATTAAAAAAGAATTTTTAAAGAACACGCTTTATTAAGATGCACTAAAAAGTGAAAAATAAGGATTAATCTTATGAATCGGTAAATAAAAGCGTGGGTGCTATTAGATATTATGATTTTATGATAAGGTAAGCAAGAGCACCCACGCTTTTATTATCCGATTCATAAGAAAAATTCTTATTTTTTACTTTTTAGTGCATCTTAATACAGCGTGTTTTTTAAAATCCTTTTTTAATTAATTTTTACGTATACTAGATGAATATTAAACTGTTTGCTAGACAGGCAACCCAAATGTCACAAAATAGCTTCCGATTGCTTCCCTTTAATTAATTAATAATTACTGTTAACTGAGTTATTCTGTCGTATATCTAATGATTGAATAGTGTATTGTCATTGGAACCACGAAAGTTGACAAAATTTCAAAGAAATCGGATGAAGGGAAGTGAGTTAAAAACCAATTAGAAGATTTGTACCAGAGATGATGACAGGACAAGTTAATATAAGCGTGTGAAAACAATTTCGGAAAAAAATATTACAGTAGCCTACCTTGGTACAAATGAAGTAACATATGTTCGTTTCTACCTTATGTGAATCAGATGATAGCTCTAATTGCTTACAGCACTTTTATATAATAACACCTTGTATCAGGGGTGTACCGGTACACAGGAAGTTTTTCTTGGGGGGTGGGCATGACTTATTCAGAGGGGCCGGACTTTTACATACTAAAAGCGAACCGAAAGTCGTGTTTGAGGATATGGAAACATTGATAACTCACCATGCATAGACTATATAGATATTACACACATATGCATACACACATTTATTATTATTATTATTATACATATTTGCAGTGAAAACACAGATTTGGACAGTATGCGGAATTAGAATCACAGGTTGTATGAAATGTATTAATGAACTATTCATAAGAAAAACAAAATTGTTTCTGGAAGTCAATTTGCTTGTCTTTGCTTTTCAGTAATAATAATAATAATAAAAGAAAAACTAAAAGAAAAAATAAGTTCACGTTCAGACACTATTATGTAATTATAGAGTAATGAATTCGAAACTCTCTGCATCTAGTTAGGTAAATCAGAGTTCATTATCAGTGGAGTAGGCAGGGCCACTTTGCTCAAGCTTGCTTCCCTTGTACAGTGATATCTACGAGCATGGAGTTTCTACTTCCATGTAGTATCTTTATGGAAACAAGCGTGCTTCTACGTTATGGAAATTATTATCTTCATCCATGGTGTTTTTCTGACTCTGCCACTGATAAGTATTACACTAATTATTGCATTTGAAAAATTTGTAATTTTCATAGCTTGTTGACGTAGTTTAAAATATATTTTTTTCTTTTATATATACTATTGTATAAAAGAGTACACTCACTCACTCTCTCATCAACATAAAGACCATACTGCTATAGGTAGAAACAAAATTTGTTAGGAAAGCAAAATATAAGAAAGGATTTAAGAAATATGTATCTTAAAGGACGTCAAAGGGGTTTCGAATCTTTTTCGAGGAATAGATATCTCAAATTAGGAAGATCAGAATCCGCATTTCAGTTTCTCATTAAAAATAACTGTACAATCGTTTGAGTGTTTTTAAAATTCTGCTCTGAAAGAGGGCGGGGGCGGTGGGCAGTGGGAGGAGACAATTTCTATATTCTAATTTTCGACTTTTTATTGTGAAACTGCCAAATTCTGAGGAGTCACTCAAATTAAAGATATGCAATTCGGTATTTAAACTCTTAATTAATAATAAAGGAATACATGTTCCCCCCCCCCTTCCATGGGTACATCCCTGCCTTGTACATTTCTATTCTATTTGGTATATTTCTCAACTGTGTCATTCGGTAAAAGCAAGCTATAAAGAGTAGGTTGGTTGAAACATTACCTACATTTAAAAACAATGATTATCTAGTACAGATAGGAGACTACTTCTTAAAACGAACGCAACAAACGTCATAAGTTAGATACAAAAACAATACTTTTTCATAAATTGCTCCACTTGCACCTTGGAGCTTATAGTCTGTGTTTCTTATTTACTTTGGATGGAAGTTAATGCAATTTGCGTTCAATGCAGAAATTCTGCTGTTGAGAATGTGATAGGAATATTAACTAAACGCAGATGCCATAGTACACAAATTTAGAAATATATTCTTCCTGAGTAACCAACACTAAATGCAGTTTTCAAGATTATAACTAACGGCATTAAAAGGTAAAGGATGGGATAAAATTTCGTAGATGGTACCATGAGACCGTGCAGAAAACAAGAGTAACTTTTTTGAAAATTATTTCTAACTGCAAGTGTTGAGTGGAAATTGTTAATCTTTGCCTACAATTTCTGGTAGCGCATTTATTTCCCTTTAAAAATGATAAGTGTGAGAAATCTCCCTATATTATTGCATTTCTAACGCTCTTCATCCACATTTGTTCACAAGAGTGTGAAGCATTGTAAGTAGTAAGTAAACTAACTTGTACTAGTCAGTATAGTAAGTGGTATCCTGTGATCAAATTATGCGAGTACTCGCAGCACGGGGTAGGAAACTTTATATTTTATGTAGAATAATGAAGTTGGTAATCCATGTTATTAATTGGTTATGTTTCGAATTATGTTTCTAACCAACTGAAGAAACAAAACATACAAACAATGAAGGCGTACTCCAAAATTGCAGCGTTTCACCCTGACGAATCATGATACCATCTGTGGAAGTAACGGCATGAAAAAGTCAAGAGTGTAGATAAATGATCCGCTCTGTGAAGGACATTAACAACCTAACCGAATCAAACCTAATCTAACCTTACGCAATCTGATAGCTATTTATTTAGTTTCGAATGCAAACAAACCAATTTTAACATAACCTTCAGTCCAAAATCATGAGGGGGATCAGTCATCTACTCCCTTCCCCATGATAACCCATTCCAAAAAAACACTCAAGATCTATTTGATACTTACATTTTTCTCGTCACTCATGGAATCCATTAAAGATTTCAGCTGCATTTGTCGCTCATTGCTCTGTTATCTTACCCACAAAGGTAAAGTAGGTACAGCCGTTTGTTTGTTCCTGCGGATTGTTGTCGGTAATCGAGATTGAGATATTCGACATGCCACTGCTACTACCACTGCATGATGGTTGTTGTGGTGTTTCGGGTGATGTGTTCGCTGTTTCTTCACTCATTGGGATTGTTTCGATTGTGGTAGTACGCGTTAAACACTCCATATTTCTCAACGAGCTATGGTGTTTTCTACTTGTTGACATACTACGTTTACTGGGCACTTATAACAGTTGTCAATGTAGCGACCCATTTTGTCAACATCTGGGAAATTATAATGCTTCCCACAACATTTGCAATCAACAGACTTATCACCCTTTGATTGAAGGCCTTCCACACAACATTTTTGTGTGTAAAAGAACCCAATAAACTAAACTAAACTTTCCGGCCTTGCCATGTTTCTTACTGTATTAAAATTTTGCACTTACGTAAACGATAAATCGTTGCCTCTAAACACCAGAAACAAAAGCTCTTACAGTGTTACCAGATCAAATGATAAAGATACACATTACGTATCTGACGAGTTCGTGCGTTTGTTTTGTGGAGGCACTGTTCTTGTGTTTAAGTACTGTTATTGGTTGAAGGAATTGTCGGGAGGGGAGGTATGAGTGGTTTTGGTGCTGAAGTCAATTTGATCGACTACCGTGCTGAAGTGAATTTTCAATTAATAACAGTGCTAAACCACTCAATTTTTCTTGGTTCATTGAGCTACAAAGATAGTTTTTAATTATCTGTAACGTCGAAAATGGCTTTACTGTTTAAACGTTGTTGTCAAGTTTACGAGAAATGAAGTTAAAGAAAGAGATGAGAAAAATATAGGAGTAAAGAAAGAAAACAAAGGCGGAAAAGAGAAAAAAGAAAACAAGAGAACAACGATTGTAAAGTTATATGAGTAACAAAAGAAACAACAAACAAGCAAGAAATTTCCGAAAAGAACCAAATTAATGTTTAGGCCTATTTTATTGAGTAACAATATTTGTTTTTTTAATTCTGCTGGCCCCCAAAGCCAATTTCATCGCCACCGGGGGCAACTTTTCCGCTGGCGTATAAATAGAGAGAACTGAAGTATCCATAAAAATTGAGTCAGGTTAGAGCACTAAATTCAATAATTTCTGAGGTATTAACCGTATTATCCTTTGTTCAGTTCTCAAAGTAGAAATTACTGTAAGTGTGAGTGGGTTTCTCGGGTCCCCTATGGTCGCAGGCCCCGGAGCACCGCCAAGGCTGCCCCTGCTTAGTATGAAACCTCAAGTAAAAACCAGTACCTTTGGCAACCCTGACTTCTAAACAAGAAATTAGATCGCAACTTTTCCGCAAACACAGATAAATCAAACGAGTAATACTTCAATTTAATGTTCACTAGATGCTGGGTTCAATGACAATAGGTATACAGGTCTTTTACAACATATTATATTGGTGTTTATGTATAAGAAGAAGTAAACCCAAAAGGGTTTATTGTTTTTTTTTTCACCTACATAGGTAAATTAAAAGAAATACAACATAAATGAAACCCTAGGTTAAAAATATTTTTGGTATATGTGGGCTTTTCCGGGTTGCCCAGTTTTCAGTGTTGCCACTTTAAAAAAAAGTAATTTTTTAAAAAAATCCTCCATTCTGTATCTACCCCAAACTTAGTTTAAACTTGATTCGATACAATGGAAGAACGTTTTGGCTATCTCCGACCTCAATCACTCCAGTTGTCAATGTTGCCAGCCTATTTTAAAATTCAATTTATAGAAACGCCTTTATTAATACAACTCTACATGGATGCATTGATTTACACTAAATTTGACTTACATGTTCATTAGGTACTGGTACAGGTCATACAGGCACTCCAAGCAGCGTTGTTTGTCAGGGTTGTCGTTCAAACGATTTAAAAATTTCTAGATTTCATATTTGTTACCGTTGGACGTATCCGCATTGATTTACACAAAATTTGACATGCGCATTAGGTACTGAGACAGTTCATAAGGGTACTTCCGGCGCCGCAGTTGTCTGTGTTTCCAACCAATTTCAGAAAATAAAATTTAGAATTGCTTCCATATCGTTTAACGTATTAGGACCAACATTTGTATTAGGTACTGGGGGTACTTTCGATCCCACAGTCGACAGTGTAGCCAATCAATTTAAAAAAATAAATATTTACTACTTCCATTGAGTTCGACGTATCCACACGAAGCTTTGAGTATACATATTCGACACAATCGAAATATACTGCGGTTGTTCCTTATACCCAAGCATCCAGTTGACAGTGTTGTCATTCTATTTTAAAATTCAAATTTTCAAATGTTCCCCATACTGTTGAGTGCCGACAGTTATTCCTATACTTTCAAAAATGCTTGGGGGTACACACCGTGCTTTGAAATACTATTTCTCAGAGCCCGTTTTCAACAGTCTCATTAGACGAAACCTATTAAGTAGTTGCTTGTTTACAAGAGCATTCCAGCTATTCTTACATAATCATCCATACGGCCTCAATCAAAGTTACTTAAAGGCCTTAAAATTAAATTTCTATTCAAATTCTAGGGAACCAATTTTTTTTCCACGTTATTGATATTTTAACATGAGTGGACTATATCCTGTGTTGTCGCTAGCTGGGCTAATTTTATTTGTTTGCCCTGTATAAGAGTATCCTTTCCCTTCCCATCTTGGGAGATTCAACTATTATTAAAACCCTAAAATTAGTTTTTCCTGGACAACAAACAGCGTTTATTAAACATGCCAAATTTCACACAACAACAAGCCCTCCTTTCCATTTAACTTATGGAAATGATCCTTTCGTTTGATGGATCACAAATAGATTTCTCTGTTATCCATTTCAAACAATTATGCACTCAAACATCTGCATAGCAAAGCATTTTTGAACAGCTAATGACATTCAAAGGATTAATTGCGTAAAGAACAAACTAATGTCCGCACCAAAATGATTATAATCTGTAATTTGATTAAAGGAGTTAAGTTACGCCGGACAGGCTTCGGCATGAAAATGGTTAGGTGTGGAACGTAGACTGCAGTTCCCACGTGTTTATTTGTTGTTGTCCGTTGGACCAAAAGGCGGTTGGACGAAATGTCTTGTTGACGAAAAATCTGTTGGACCAAAAGTCGATTGGACGAAATGTCCTGTGGACGAGAAATCTGTTGGACCAAAAGTCGATTGGACGAAATGTCTTGTTGACGAAAAATCTGTTGGACCAAAAGTCGATTGGACGAAATGTCTTGTGGACGAAAAGTCCGTTGGACCAAACGTCGATTGGATGAAATGTCTCGTGGACGAAAAGTCCGTTGGACCAAACGTCGATTGGATGAAATGTCTCGTGGACGAAAAATCTATTGGACGAAATGTCTTGTGGACGAAAAATCTGTTTTACGAAATGTCTTGCGGACGAAAAGTCAAGTGGACGAATTGTCTGCGGACGAAATGTCTGTGGACCAATTATTTGTGGACGAAATTTCGCGTGGACAAAATTTCGTTGGACGAAATGTGGTATCACCATTTTCTAGATATGTAGCTGAACAAAGAGTGGCAACGAATCTAAAATATTCTACTCATGTAACAAGCAAAACTGACTTTACGGAAGGAATAAAAGTAGGTTAATAACGGACAGCGTATGATTTTATTCAGTCAAGGAGCTTCAAACCTTGCTATTACTATCGTGGAAGTTCGAATTCATGCTATAGTCTCCTTGCAGATCAGGTCATCGTCTATAATAGAAAGCCATTTTTTTTTGTAATTAATAGACTGGTTATAAACTAAAACAATAAAAATAAACGCTATGATAAACTCCCGCAAACAACAAATATAAAAATAGCAACACAATTTATGTGTACTAGAAAGCAGAAAAACTAACATCACTTCATGTCGCTTCGTGCGATAAGATGTTTATGAACATAATGAAATGATAAGATAATTGATAATTTTCAAGTGTTTGCCATGCGGTATTGCCAGATGGAGGGAAATTTCCCTGTTACAATTTTGCGATTTAGGTTTTCTGTTTTAAAGTGAGTGAGTGATGAGTTAAAGAAATGAAACTGGGTTCTGAATTCAGATCACGAAACTAAAGCTTAATATGCAAACATACTACAGCGAGTTTTGTTATTTTAAAATTAAGTTGCAGTGTTTGTGTAAATCTTTGCACTGACAGTTTCATTTACTTCTACGGTGTACAAGACAGGATTGTGATACAAATATTATGAGTGTTAAAACATGATAAATTACATTTTGGAAGTTAACTCTTTCAAAATTAGTGATGGGAAAAACAAGGATTTTCTATTAATTCTTGTGCGTTCTAAGGTCAACAATGCGTTTTTGTAAGAGTCAATGGAATGTTATTTGAAAGGCCTATCCTACAATAGCAACAGCAGCCACAGCAGCAGTAGTAGTAGTACTAGTGGTAATTGTATACAGGGTGTTGTTTATCTCCGAAAGAGGTAGGGGGAATATACCCAGACACTTATTGTCCTACCGGACGTAAATGACATGGTTTTTCGTCTCTACAAGAAAACTGGTAATTGAGTTACCATGGAAAACACACACGTTGCCAGAGAATTACTCCGTTTCTCATATAAATAACTCCCTGGTAGTAGTGGTAGTAGTAGTAGTAGTAGTAGTAGTACTAATAATAAATGTAGTAGTAGTAGTAGTAAAATAGGAGAGGAGTTTAGGAAATTTCTTCGAAAAATATAATTTCTGATGCTTCAACAGAGAAATTAAATACCGACCATCTGGCAACATTAAGCTTTATCTTATCATTGCAACCTTGATATAACAAGAACAAATTAAGCAAAGAGTCTTTTTAGTCATAAAGAAACAGAACTATTTTCTTGATGTGAGTTTTTCATTTTGTTGTGTTTTGTAATTTTTCATCCACTTGTAAGTCTTATAATTTTATTTTAATTAACTATCATTTTAATGGTTACAATTATAGTTAAGAAATCTCTAGCCTATTCAGTTACTTGCTCACAGCTACTTTTTGTTCTCCCTAGAGATTCTTAGAATCATTATTGAAATATTACAATCCTTGTCTAAACAACAAGTGATCTCTGTTATTAGATTAAACTATGCTGGTGAAGGCAGATTTGCCCGAAAAAAAAAAAATCAGACGATCCCTAGAAAGAATGAGGAAATACGCAAAATTGTGAGCAGACACTTTTGGGACAGAATAATGTCCCAAAAGTGTCTGCACACAATCCTGCAGTTACTACTAGCATTTAACTAAAAACTAATTGTACTTACTATTGACGGATGAAACGAACTTTGGTCCGTGAAAGTTAATATTTGTTTTCCTCTACTGAAATTTGAAGAATGGACGTAAAACGAAAAAGGCGGGAAAACCCACTTGGATTGAGCCTTAATCTAATCCATAACCTCTCGATTAAGATGTAACGAACATTCGAGTTATAGGCCTATCAACTGGGGAGAATATTTTGAAAAATGACAAATTGAAAAGTGTTACTTTCAAATTGTAACAACTGTTTTCAGTGATGAGATAAAAACAAACTTTAATTATTGGTTTTATTATTTATCATTGTAAATTTATCAATCTCATTGAACAGTACTTCCCATGACAATATCTTCCCGTAATTCCACTCGGATATTGTGCCCCAATTGCTAGTGTTGACACCTTTTAAAAACAATTTTAGATATTGCATTCATACTTTTCGACATATCTATCTTGGCTAAATATTTATCTAACGATAGGATAATAGTGTGGGTTTAAGTGTTCCACACCCCGGTTGTCAGTGTTGCCAACGTATTTATAAAATTCAACTTACAAAAATCAACACACCTCTATTTATTTATACCAAAACTTGCATGCTACTGGAAAAGGTCATAGAGACACTTCGATGACGAAGTTTCCAGTGTTGTCAACCAATTTTAAAAGTTTAGTATTGAACCGTTTTCGAGTTCAGAGGTAATAAAAAATGTGTTTGAGTTGAGAGGTAATAAAAAATATTGCGAGACAAAAACACTAAACGTAAGAAGTATAATATATAAACATTGTTAAGTGTAACGACTTGATTTTACTTTATCAATTATGAACAAAACTTTACTGCTCTTGAAGGTAAGAACTATATTTTTACATACAGGGTTGGACAAAAAAAATCTAAAAACACGTCATACAGGACACGTAAGTGTGGCCCGCCACTGTACACCACGTGTTGCGGTTGCCGATCGTGTTTTGTTTTCAATGTGTCATGGTGTGCAAGTGGTGCGGTAAAATGGGCGACCTGACAGACTTCCAAAGAGGCATGATCGTTGGTGCCCGTCTGGTTGGAGCTTCAGTGACAACAGTGGCGACCATTGTGGGGGTATCGACAGGCACTGTGCCCAATGTCACGAGGGCATACACAATGCATGGGCAAACAACGTCTGCAAAGCACAACAGTGGTCGAAAGACAATCCTGTCCGATAGGGACAGGAGGGCATTAAAACGGATTGTAGCAGCTAAAAAGCAGACCACTGGGCTTTCATTGGGCTCTTATTCTTTTCAGCTATGAACTGAAAGTAAAAATATAGTCGCAAATTCTAAAATGCAGCTTTATTTGCAAAACAAATTTTGTACGGGGAAGGAAAAAGTAATGAATTTGTATTGACGTTTGATATGCGCTGTATTACTCTTATATATATTATATCACTATATGTTGGAGGAACAAAGAATTATTTGGATATTAGCTGCGTTGAAAGAATGCCACTCGAAAAATAAAAAAATCTTAATTTTCGCTCAAAGTGACTGTTAGACAGTATTGTAAAATCCGTGACGATATGCTCCGCAAAAATTTCCCTACATTTGAAGGTATTAAAAAAAATCCCTTAAATACCTCCAGCAAATTTTCAGCATTTTTCCCTACACGGAGGGAAATGAACTTTTCCCTCATTCTAGAAACACTATGTGTTACAAACTACTTGTAATGATACTACTTACTGAAGCTACCAACTATAGCTGAATGTGCCAAAATATACACACCATCAATCAAATATAATGTGTCGCATGAACAACTGCCCTATAGAATATAGACACAGTTGCTCGTTGCTAGCTTGTCATGGCAACCATTTCAGATATAATTCTACTCGCTGGAGAAATTTTATATTTCCGTTTCATAAGTCAATTATGCAACAAACTTTGATTTTTAACAGGGAAGGGGTACGTGCATAATCTCTCAACTAGAAAGTGTGTATTAAAAATGTTGTACATGGGGGCATAGCCATGGGGGGTACAGAGGGCGTGCCCCTAAATTGATTTTGTGCCCACCCCAAATGAAAATTGGGATAATACAGTAGATATACTAAGTTTCAAACAATTCGTACACGATACCTGTGTGAGTCAACACATCTGAAATCGTCTAGCTTGGTTGCTTGACTTTTTTTTAAAAAATAAATGCGTTTCTTACTCAAAACCCATTCCACAGAATGCACATACACATTATCCTCATCTATTATACCATGGACAGACCATTACAAAGACCTTGTTATCATTTGATGAAAAACTCAATTTTACTCTTCACTTTGAATTCGTAACATCTAAAGCACTTAAACTTTTTAGACTTCTCTACAGGTTTACCGATATTAAAGATTTCAGAGCTCTTCGGTCATATTTTCTCAATTGTGTTCATCCTACTATTGAATACTGTTCATCTATCTGGTCTATGGCTTGCGAAACTAACTTATCTAAATTGTACAAGGTCCAAAATTCCTTTATTCGCATTGTGCAACACAGAAAACCCAATCTTCAACGTAAATATAACGCAGACATTTTGAATTCTCTTGACCTAAAATATCATAGACACACGAAGAAAACTAAATGACTTGAAATTTCTTTATACAATAATGCAGGGCACACTCAGGACTAACGACATCCTAATGCTTTTTAAGCTAAGACTACCCAGACAAAATGCCCGTTCCCAACACCATTTCTACCTCTCAAAAAATAGATTGTGTTTGGTCCAGCGATCTCTTGTATATAGATTGTCACATTTTTAAAATACGCTTGCTTTCCCACCAGGTTTTTGCTGCTCAGTAAGAGTAAAGCAGTACTGCGCATAAGGGCCGTTTTCTGCTCCTCAGCCGATTTTAATGAAATTTTGCACGTAATATCTAGACAATATTAGAGTTAAATTATCTAAATACTATGTCCATATTACTTCCGGTTATCATGTAAAGCGCGTTCTAAAAGTACCAATTCCAGATTGTAATTTTTATAGTGTTGTTCAAAACAAACTGATATCTCCAGAATGGCTCAAGCAATCAAATCCAAATTCCGTATGCAAAGTACTAATATAATGAACATGTTACAGTGTAAACCTAAAGACTATATCTTTAACCATTTTGGAGATACAAATTAGTTTTCTTATGTAAACGTTTCATTTTCGTTATAAAAATACATATTGCTTAGGAAACTGTATTGTTTAACAATCAGCCCCCACTAGTTACAAAATGATACTTCGCTCAAAGAATCTCCATGTCATGTAGAAAAACATATTTTAAAAACATTTTCTAACTGATAGGGATGATGGTTAGAAGAAACATTTTACACTCTAAAGTTGAGTCCCTCTGGAAATATGTTTGAAATTCAGCTACATATATCTTATGATATGAAGTTCTTATGATTCAATTATCTCCCTGATTCTAATAGCACGGACGCTACAATATCAGAACACATGCTTAAAAATAACATCGAAGAAATGCGAGCATGTCTTCAAGAGAAAAACATTTTCGTCGTAGATAGAGGCTTCCAGGATTCACTCCGTCTTCTATCAGACTTGGTTTCTAACGTGAAATACCCGAATTCCCGAAGAAAGGACAAAAGCAGCACATGATATTGTAGACAAATAAATCAGCGATATTAACGGGAATACAGCGGGTTGTGGAATCTGCGAACAGCAGAGTTAAGCAGTTTAAGACTCCGGATCATGTAATACCCAACACACAAATAGGTAATCTAGAGTACGTCCGTATCGTCTGCCATTTGTAACATCTATCGGTCTGCGCTTGTGAGAGATTTCTACTGATGAATATGTCAAAAGACAAAATGCAGTTATTTGTGCAGAGAATTAATGGTTTACAAGAAAATATCAATAATGAACGGTGAGATAGCAGAAACACACAAAATGTAGTTGTCACACAAGATATGGTTTGGATCTCATAAGAACTTTCAGACATATGATGGTTTATTTAGCTGAATTTTAAACATATACTTCCACGTGAGGTACTCAACTTTAAGAGTATAAAATGTTTCTTCTAAACACTATCAGTTACAAAATGATTTTTGAATACGTTCTTCTACATGACATGGAGATTATTTGAGCGAAGTATCCTTTTGTAACTAGTTGGGGCTGATGGTTAAACAACACAAAGTTTCTTAAGATAAGATAAGATAAGATAAAGTGAAGTGTTTGGGTGGTCTGCACTATTTTATAAGTAAAATTGAACGATTACATACAAAATAATTTTTACTTCCAAAACGGTTAAAGACAGAGTTTTTTGGTTTTCAGTGTAACATTATCATTACACTTGAAAATTTCACACGAAATTTCGACTTAACATCTTAATCCATTCTGCAGATATCAGAATTTATTTTGAACAATACTATAAAAATGTACTCAGATGTACTCAGTTTTTTTGAGTATAAAAGGTTTCTATTAACCATCAGCCGCCACTAGTTACAAAATGATTTTTAAACATGTTCTTCTACATTATATAATGATTATTTGAGCGAAATATTGTTTTGTAGTGGTGGTTGATGGTTAAACAACACAGAGTTTTCTGAGAAAAGTGCAATTTTTATAACAAAAAGTGGACGTTTACATAGGAAAATTAATTTTTATCTCCAAAACGGTTAAAGTCATGGTCTTTTGGTTTACAGCGTAACATACTCCTTATATTAGCACTTTCCAAACGAAATTTGTATTTGATAGCTTACGCCATTCTTGAGATATCATAATTTATTTTTAACAACACTATAAAAATTACAATCTGGAAGTGGTCATTTTTGGACGCGCTTCCCATGATAATCGGAAGTGCTATCGGCATAGAATTTTGATAATTTGAACTCTAATATTATCTAGATATTACGTGCAAAATTTCATTAAAATCGGTTGAGGGGCAGAAAACGGCCCTTATGCACAGTACTCCTTTCTAAAGGATTTTTATAAGAATCTAGAATTACAAAAACCTGAGCTTATTTCTTACTGTATAATTATTATTTGTTATTATTGTTATAAGAACGGTGTAAAATAGCGTTTGCTGTATCTGTGCTAACGTCTAATAAATGAACATAAATAAAATATTAATATCCGTTAAATAAGAATAATTGAAAACGAGTATTATTTTTATACCAATATAAGGTATATTTATTAATGGCAGCCATTTTTATATTGCGAAGTATACAAAAATTTGTGAGTGTGTTGAGCGTAACACTGTTCGCTATTGCAGTGAATAGTGTTATGGCTTGTATTCGACCCCCTGTGCAAGATCCTTTATATGTTGATGACTTGACGATTGTCTGTAAATCTGCGAATATCAACCTCGCAGCTCGGCAGATCCAGTTGACGCTTAACCAGCTTGTTGACTGGTCACACCAAACTGGCTTTCGTTTTTCTCCAACGAAGACAGCCTGTGTGCACTTCTGTCGAAAACGCAATTGCTTTGTTGACCCAGATCTCTTCCTTCGAGACAGAACACTTCAGTTCGTCGAGGAGGTACGATACCTTCGTTTAAAATTTGATATAAAGTTAAATTGGCGTAGTCACCTTCGCCAAATTAAAATTTCCTGTACCAGAGCTCTGGTACAACCTTGTTGCGCCTTTATCGCGCACTCATTTTATCCAAGCTTAATTATGGTTGTTATGCCTATTCCTCTGCACGAGTTTCAGCCTTACATGCGCTCGATAGTGTCCATCACGCTGGAATTCGACTCTCCACTGGCGCGTATGGCACAAGTCCTGTCACCAGTGTTTGTGTTGATGCCGCTGAACCACCGCTCGAGATTTATAGGATGTACTATGTGCTGAGCTATCTTGCTAAGATATCATCTTTAGCAAGCCACCCAGCACATAACTTAATCGTATACCCAGTACAACGAGCCCTATATGAACGTCGTGGTCACGCTACCCGACCACTTGGCATCCGAGCATCAGAGTTGTTGGAGAATCTGAATGCAGACCGCCCAACTGTCTGCCCTGTCCGTTTTAGTCTCCGTCCGCCATGGACACTTGCCCGCCCACGGATTGATGTTTCTTTGTCACGTTTCAAGAAATCGGAGACCTCCATGATTGAGTTCCAGCAGCGTTTTCGTGAGATGCAGAGTCAGTACCCGAATTTTATCTCTGTTTTTACCGATGGATCCAAATCAGATGAATCTGTTGGATGAGCGTTTGTTGTCGAAGGGGAAGCCCATCAATTTTGTCTTAATCCCAAAGCCAGTATTTTTACTGGTGAACTATATGCTCTTTTAAAGGCTTTGGATTTTATTCTGTTTCGTGATGTACAGATTCGCTCAGTGTTGTTCAAAGCCTCGAAAATATGTATTCTAAGCATCCGCTCGTGCAAGCTATTCTATGTAAGAAACACGCCATCTGCTATACGGGTGGTGGGGTAGTCTTTTCGTGGATACCAAGTCATGTTGGTATCCATGGTAATGCATTGGCAGACGAAGCTGCTGGTGAGGCCTCTTTAGGAGCTAACATTGATATTCAGCATGTCCCATTTCAGGACATGTTGATATATATTATAGGCAGGTTACCCGGAATGAATGGCAGCGACGATGGGATGACGTAGCTGTTAATAAATTGAAAGAAATTAAGGTAACTGTTACTCCTTGGAAATCATCTTGCCGATATAGCAGGCGTGAAGAAGTACTTTTATGTCGCCTACGTATAGGCCAGAGTCGCCTGACTCATAGATATCTGTTGCGACGTTTGGACCCTCCGCATTGTAGTGAATGCAATGGAATTTTAAGTATTCGTCACGTCATTTTAGATTGTCCCGGATATAATCATCTCAGACAACGTTATAACATCCCCAAAGACATGGCGTCATTGTTAGGGGATGAATCAGCCATATTGCGACGAGTTCTTCTCTTTGTTCAAGAGACAGGGCTCTCCTCGTCTATTTGAGATGATTGTGTTGTTTAGCTGTTAGGTTTTATGTAGTATTATTATTTTATTTTTGTGACGGCCCATTTACAGCCTTCACGTTTTTAACTTGTTATGCTAAAGACTGCATGCATCTTTAGTTTTTTTAACACGATTTTATTTTTCTGAAGACACTTTACATCTTCAGCTTTTATATGATTTTATTTAACAGCTATTTTTAGACGTGACTATGATAAGGGGCTTCCCCGTATCGGGATGGGCGTAAGCCATAGTGCTGTTATCGCCCATACAATTCATTTTATCTTATCTTATACCAAAATTTGTGTTTAAGAAAAATATGGTAGGCGGCATTCTGTTTTGCATAAGAGCTGAAAGGAAGGAAACATGATATTTGCATATTTATGCATTTCAGAGATTATTGCCGTGTTTCTCCGGATACGACTAACTAATTATGCTAGATGGAGAGTAACAAACTTTGCAGAGATATATCAGTTTCCTCATGAGATCCCGCAAAAAATCAAACTTGGCTATTGGGTGGTAAAGAATTCAATGGAAAGTTGAATTAAGTGATGGCGATCATAGCAATAATGAATTAATGCAAGATGTAAGAACGGAGGAGACATGATTGAAATTAAAGAACCTTATTCAGCGTTCTCATACAACTTACGTACAAGTAACTTCCAAGACGAACGACATGTTTTCTCTTGGATTTAACTATTATATGACTAGAAATAAATTAACTGAATCGAGGCAGATGAGGAATAATTCTGACGAAAGTAAAGTTCATCAAATACTTTTAAAAAATCAGAGGTTTACTGAAGATCCATTTAACAGCAACCTTCATGTTTGATTAAGAATTGATATGTGAATTTAAGAAATTAAGACTCAAACTCTGAACAGGTGACAGTCCACATTCAATCGGCCACGTAAACAATTAATTATAGAGTATATAAGCTTGCGACCGCGACTACTATACGTTCCGCAAATATAAGTTCTTTATAAAAATGTGTTTTAATATGTAAATATATACAGAAAATAATTGATGTAGTAGTACATTAAAATTAGTTTCAGGTAAAAATTTCAAATAGAAACATGAAACCGATTAAAATATGTTCTACATGCCTCTCGTATTAACCTATAAAAAATCCCAAACATTCCAGTTGCACGTTTCTGCCATTTTGGAAAAATAGTTCACTGTAACGGACCCCTCAGTTTGTTAATTGATCGTCAGTTACAATAGTGCGTAAATATGAAACCGGAATTTATGTACAGAAAAGACACAGTGATTGGATGACAATGCTAAGAACTATTTTATTCGAAGTATTGGCCATCGCTAGCGATACATTTCTGCAATCGCCCCGGCAATGTGTGGATGCCAGACCAAAAAACTGTGCCTCTTGTGCTGCAAATCAGTCATCAAGCCATTTTCGTAAGATGTGAAGCACTGGTCAGCAAGTGCGTGTAGCATGGATGCAAATAATTGAAAAGCGAAAGGCACCAAGTCTGGTGAGTAAGTCGCATACGGAAGGATTTCCCAGCCAAACGTCGCAATCGTTTCCTTGACAGGTCTTGCTGTGTGGGAGGGTGCATTATCGTGAAGCACAATCACTTTATGTTGACTTTGGTCATATTCTGGTCGTTTTTCAAACAAAGCTTGATGCAAATCGATCATTTGTTGTCGGTAACGTTGGGTGTTAACGGTTTCGCCAGCTTTCAGCAGTTCATAATAGGCCACTTCCTTCTGATCCCACCAAACACAGAGCATTGCCTTCCGTCCATAGCGATTTAGTCTTGCAGTCGATGTCGCCGGTTCTCCTGGAGTTACCCATGATCTTTTACGCTTAGGACTCTCGATATAGATCCAATTTTCGTCACCAGTCACAATTCGATGGAGAAATGATTTCCTTTTGTACCTGGGGAGCAGAATTTCACAAGTGGTTTATCGGTTTTCCTGCTGTCATTCAGTCAATGCATGTGGAACACATTTTCCCACCTTCTGAATCTTGCCCTTGGCTATTAAACGTATGGAAACTGCTGCTCGTGTCACATTTAATTGATCGGCGAGTTGTTGTTGCGTTTGAGCGTCATCCTCATAAAACAAAGCTTGCAATTCGCTGTCTGCAAGCTTTTTCGGTGGTCTTCCACGTTCTTCGTTTCTCACGTCAAAATCGCTACTTTTAATTTTTATAAACCACGCATAGCACTGTGACTTACCAAGAGCATGATCTCCGTAAAAGTCAACAAGCATGCGATGCGATTCTGCAGCAGTTTTTTTTCATATGGTAGCAAAAAATCAATGCTGTCCGCACATCGTAGTTTGTAGGTACAAATTGCGCCATGTTCAAAGCTATTAAACACTACCTTATGACATGAAACTTGTCTGGTTGTGATTTGCAAATCGTTATCAGCAGTCAAAACAAGCAATTGGCGCCAAGGACGTAGTTTTACGGTAACCACAGTGACAGCTAACGCCGTTTGTGCACAAATTCCGGTTTCATATTTATAGACCTGGTGTATTATTATTATTCAGAGAATAGCTTGAAATTCGTATTATTTAAATTCCAGTCATTTTCGACACTTAGTTTTGAGATAACCTGTGTACACTTTTGGTTTGTATAATACTTTAAGAAATCCAGTGCGCACCGTTGCATTATAAAATTCTATTCTCCTAAACACAATGTACGTGTATATGTAAATAAGAGCAAATATTGCAATTATGTAATGTCGTATGTTGTCGTTTGACGTCACAGTCCGGAGACACCCGAGCTCCGATCGGGTTCTATAAATATTGCTGCAGCTGCCCCGGAGTTCAGATCTCTCCGGCCTTCGGGCCGAGTAACATGAAGCGCTCTCGCGTGATGCGTTTTCTTCTTCGGACAACCTAGTCCGCCAATAAACCTATTGTCATTATCATTGATTTTCTGATCTTTTATTGGTTTCTACCTTTTGTACTGCTTTATCATAATTTCTCTTTGAACTTCATTCTACCTACCTAATTACCTTTCTAGTGTTGCTAGTCTAAGCTATAAGACAGACAGCACTATTCCTGGCTCCAATTACTCTAAGCAATAAGGCAGGAAGGGACCCTCATTATCGATATTATCTTTTGTTTCCATACTCTTACTTGTATTAATTTAATAATTACTTTTCAGCATTGCATTTACGGTTTATCCCGCGACCTTAGCCGTAGCTTAAGTTAGTACAGGTATAGCCCAGGGTACCCTCTTAGGTCCTTAACGCAAGCAAAGTCAACCAGATATGTAGCATTTAGTCTCAGTTTTGAAGGTTATGAAGAGACTTTAGTGTTCGTGTATATAGAGTCTTATGCACGTTTCACCACCATCTTGGATTTCCCGCCTGCCCTTAGTATATGAGACATATCTTCTAAACTAATAAACCTAGAAGGCTCCTTCTTTTCTATTATATATCTAATGTTACGTCTATATGAAAAGGTATAATCGTTTTTTTCTCAACGAGTAGCCATTTTTGCATAATTTTAGTATAAAATTAAAAGAAAACCATTATATGTATTAAATAATTTATTTGTCCTTACCTCGTACATGTCAGCAGAGCCAAGATGTGAGAAAAATGCTCGAATGAAAGTCGTAGGAAATTTTATGAGCTTTAAAATGATTTATATATTGACACAATGATGCGTAATGTAGCTGCAAACAACATGGGTCAGAGTAAAGTGACTTCCTTTTCAATGGAAATAGTCTAGGGAAAATACGATTTAGGGTTAAAAAACTGCAATAAAAAATTATTAACGCTATTCTATGCAGAACGATGAACGGAATAACATTCCAGACGCTTTCACCGTTTAGAGCCCGATAACTGGCCGCGATTTTGAAACATTAAAGCCGGAAAGCAGTTATTTTTATATTTTTCTCATAAACGATGAACAATTAGGACCACAACCGACAAGAACACAGGGACGACAGTTCTGGCAACCGTTGTGAACAGGTCCACACGCAGTACTCAACACTTAGGATCTATAGGCAATAAAAACTGCCAGTCAATGATCAATATTATAGGTATATTATGAAAGCAACTGAAATCCGCATAAGCAGCAATTGCCACGACACGTAAGCGAGGATGGCCCTAACAGGCTGTTAGAGTTTTCACTGTGGACTCTAGAGCGGTACAATGACAATCCAGTTTCGTTTGTATGATTCGTTTATTGATGACACATTCTATGTCCAAGGGGAAAATATTGTTATTGACAGCCTACATGGACAGAAGACAGTAGACCAGGTGGTGTGAGGAAGCTCATTGTGTGATGTGGGATTGTGGCACATTAATTGTAAGTCCGATGTTCATTCGTGTCAATTTAACTGTGAATAATATCTAGACATATGGTCATCTTGAAAGCCACCAGCTTGGATTTAGAACGAAAGTTATAAATTGGAAGACTGTCTTGTGACATTTCGGTTTAGGGCAGCTCGTCCCCAGAAATACAATTGTGAAGTCTTCAGGATATAAAAGTTGATATTTGGCTCCTTTCAATATGTGATCAATGTGACGGTCATTTTGCCGCACACAGAAAGCAAGTATTTTTTCTCAATCCTCATGGATCCTGAGTAACACATAGGGTTTAACCTTGGCTCAGGTATTCTGAATCAGTTGCCTGATATGGTGAAGGTTGTAGATTTTTCATTTCCTGATAGTTCCACAGATGGAAATCAAAAGGTATGGATTACGCGAACGATGGACCCTCACCGACTGATGGAATATATCGGAAATTGAAGATGGAGCCACCTTACAACTCTACAGTGTAGTGCGGGGGCGGGCCTGCTTAGGAAAATAAATAAGACAATTCTCCTACAAGGTACAGCAGTGAGGGGAACACGTTCCTGCGAAAAATGTTTAGGAATCGTTCACCAGTCAAGTTGATATGGATGAACACCGGCCCAACAATTCGTGTGCTCCAATCCCACATAACGCCATGACCTTCCTCACACCACTTGTTTTAGTGTCTTTTGTCCATGATGGGCTGGCTTCAGACCAATAACGATGATTCTGTTTATTGTCCTCACCTTGGACATAAACAGGGCCTCATCGCTAAACGACTCACATAAAGGAAACACTAAATCCTCATTGTACCACTCTAGAGTTCATAGTGCAAACTGTAACAATCTGTTAGGGCCATCCTCATTTAGGTATAGTTGCAATTGCAGCTAATGTCAGTTGTTTCATACTGTACCCGTGATATAGATCACTGACTGACAGCTGGTACCGATGGTAATGTTTCTGAAAATACGTTTTTCTATCAAAGAGCTTAAATTGGCAACATTAAAATCGGTGATAACTATGTAGTAACCGCAGGTTCTAGGTGAAAAATGGTAATAGTGAGTTAGAATGAAAAATTGAAATCTTTCATTTTGTGCTCTTTTTGAACGTGTCACCGTTTATGAGATAAATATTTTTTTTAAACTATTTTTCGAGGCAAATTTTCAAAATGGTGGCCAGTTCTTGGGCTCCAAACGGTGTAAATCTTTTGTATGTTATTCAATTCATCTTTTTGCATATAATAGAGAGGATAATTTTTATTGCTGTTTTTTAAACTCTAAATCGTATTGTCCATTGAAAAAGCAGTCACATTCTTCTTCCTCATAATATTTGTAGCTACATTACGAAGATATAAGATTATACATTGTGTCAATATATACATCATTTTAAAGCTCATAAAATTTCTTACAACTTTTATTCGAACATTTTTTTTCATATTTTGATTCTGCTGGCAAGTACGACGTAAGCAAAATATATTACCCAACACGGATAACACGGATTTTATTTTATCCTAAAATTATCCAAAAAATTGTAAGAAAAAATGATGATAATTTTTATATTTCCCGGGCTATTAGTAATTTAATAATAAGAACGAACCTTCTAGGTTCATTGGTTTAGTTGTTATGCTTTATAAACTAAGTGCAGGTGAAAAATTCAAGATGGCGGACTATTATTTACAAAATAGCTGAAACGCGCACCTGGATCTTATAAATAGATCTTTTAAATATCTAAGTTTGATCAATTTCTGGCATAATTGCACTGCACTATAGACCTTTTTTAAAGATAGCAAAACCGTTTTAATGCGTGTGTCTTTTCAATAGTGATGTTATTGAAGTGTACATGACAATAGGCGATGTCAGTTTTGTTATATATTAATGACCTGTTGAGGTGTGTAGCCACAATTTTGATCGCAAAATATAGCTATTTGGTGTAGCCGGAATAGGTGTTTTTTATTTAATAACATTTTTCCTCTTCACAGGATAGTAGACGTTCTTACGAAAGCACCAAGATAAGGTTGAGCACAGTCTCTTTCCTCGTAGACTTCTCATCCGATACGGAAATCTCTCAGGTGGTCTGCTCAGCAGTAAACGTTTCTGTGGTGGTTTGAAATCCGGTTTTTAATGGGTGCATAAGCAGTGGTAACTTCTCACTTAGTCGAAGTTGGATTTATTGAAGCATTCTGAATATTGAACTTTGAATAATCGTGAATCTCTCGTGTCTTGTATACTATACGTGGTGGAAGTTGGTCGTTGGAAGGGAGCTTAGTTATGCGTCCTGTGAGGTTTTAGGAAGTCTGTTTAGGTGGTTGGTGCGGTATGTCGTGATCACCCACCGCTCTTACAAGTTAGAGAAAAATAGTTAATTGGGCTAAACAAATAGGTTAAAAGCAAATGCTAGAATTTTTTAACAACGAGACTTACTCTGCCGAAAAGAAAACAGTTCTCATGTAAACTTGTAAGCTTAATTGAAAAATGTCATTGAGCTTTTCTTTATATGGCACACGTTGTTGTAAAGGTAGATAGAAATATTCTAATCATACCTTAATTATGGCTTGTCAAGCGGGAAGGATAGTTGATATTAAAATGAATATATAGGTTGATGTCCGTGTTTTAAATTTTGTGTCTCGAAATAAAATTTAACAATAATTGTGTACCAATTCTTTTCATTTTGTCCAAACATTCTATTCTCTTAGGATATTAATGAAAACATTTTACTAATCTATTTCAGTTTCTCTGTGAAATCCAGGAATCGTCAGTATCATGTGCAAGAAGCATTTTCTGCTTATCGTTCTTCAAGTATTATTATCCTATATCTCCGCATGCCCAGAGATATGTTCCTGTGTCGGGAGTTACCTGACGGTGAAAGTAGATTGCTCAAACAGAATGATTTCAAAGATCCCCAAGGCTCAACTAGAAAGTAACACTCAAATGCTAATATTATCTAACAACAAAATTAATAGCCTTCAAAGTGATGCATTCAGTGACCTAACAGAACTGGAAGAAATGTATTTATCCGAAAATGAACTAAGAATAATTCCGAAGGATGTTTTCAGTAATTTGAAATCGTTGTTACTTATAGACCTCTCCCATAACAAGATTGAACATATTGACTCCGATACATTTTTAAAAAATATTATGCTTCTGATGGTGTATTTGAAAGGAAACATGTTATTAAGAGTTTCTGCCAGTTTTGTTCGATCTCCGTCTGTTATTAAACTTGATTTGAGCTTCTGTGATATTCACAATTTATCCAGTAACGCCTTTGACGATATGACAAATCTTCGGTACTTATTTCTTAACAATAACAAGCTTAAAACAGTGGGCGAGGAAACATTGAATAAACTGTGGACTTTACGTAGTGTTGATTTATCAGGAAATCCGTGGTCGTGTGACGATTGTGCCTTACTCGAAAAGCTATATGCGCTGAATGAAGAAACACATATGAGTGTGAAGCTGCCAAAATGTAACGAGCCCCCAAGTTTAGCTGGTGCTTTTCTTTTGGATGCAAAGGAAATAATGTGTTCGGAAATTTCACATACTGAAGAAAGTAGTCACGTGAATATCAGTTGCAGAACTGTCCAGACACTTGCGCATCAAGGAAATAGTGTGTCGTCATCAATAACATTAATCGTTGAATGTGTGTTTATTGGTTTCGTCATGCTGGTTTGTTCTGTGCTTTTATTCATATTTATCCACCGAACAAGTTGTAGAAAAAATCACCAAGAACTTAAGAAAAGAAATGCCGAGACCAAATTGTTGCAGGTAAGAATATTAAATATAAATACCAAATTTCTTTCGTAGGTTTCATCAGAAGTCTGGTGGTCAAAATGTTCTGTTATATATACCGTATTTGGCATTTTTTATGACAACCAACATCCATAAATTACTAGTTAATATTAGTGACATAAACATTCACTTACAATCCTATGCTCTACTTGCAAACTGAATTGACAATTATTTCTCCAACTTGTTATATGCATTTTCGTCCATACATTCCGGTGCCTTTGAAATCAAGCAAGAAGCAGGGGCAATTGTCTTTATAACGGCGGTGAAAGTTTAATGATGTTTCAACTTCTGAAAACCTCCTGAATGGAGCTATCCACCGGGTTTGCAAGACAACTGCGTGTATTTCGAAAAGGCGTAAATCTACACTTGTCAAGAAAAGTACGGGAACATGGCAGGAACAGAGAAAAGGACAGTAAAAACTGATGGACTAGTAATGCAGGTGGAAGCTCGTAGCTCTCCCGTAACAGGTACAGCAGACACACACTATAAAATGGGTAAAATATAGACCCAGATGGAGTTGACTTACGTGGGACAGGAAAGGACTAATGATAGTTAAAACATTTATTTTTCAAGTTACTCTGTACAAAAACAGAGCTATTGGCAACATAAAAGCAGGAAGCAATGACTCTTCAGTCTACTTTTCAAAGTAGCTGGCTTTTTGCGCTGAGGGTCGTAAGATTGAATCCAGTCGTTTTCTCACCCTTGTTCTTGAACTGCAACTACTGTGAGGTTAAGATAACTCATGTAGACGAAAAAGTATGAGCCGTTGCTTGAAAAGAAGGGGATCATGGGTAATCGTGTTACTTCAGCTGATGTAGTTATGTTCGAGTCTCACGGCCCGAAATATAGTCAGAAAACTATTATGAACAAGCTCAGTTAAATAAAAGTAGAGTGTATGGATAATAAGTCAAGCGGTCAAATTATGGCATTATGTAGCAATATTCTTTTCTATTGCAACGTTTGCTTCGTTACGATCGTAGAAAAGTATAAATCAATCTTTCCGGTTTCCTTGTATTTAAAAGATTTTATCTAAGCTTTATTAAAAATATAATTCTCCCTCTTCTCACCCTCGGATATAACTGTACGGACAATATTCACACCAATAGTTTGTTTGCTAAAACTAAAACTTCTGAAACTTTCATTTCAAGTGCGTTTTCTAGTTTATGTCTGATCCCTCTCTTATATATTCCAAACTCCATGTTGAAAGAAATGAGAACTGACTAATACGACTGGTCAAATAATACGACTAATACGGTTGGTTGAAAAAAAAATATTTTAAAAAAATCATACACTTTTAGTTGCATTTTAAACGCGATTTTTTACGCCTTATATCTCTGTCCATGCGTGTTGATGAAGACAGCAAGATATAAACATTCGTCCTCTTCTGCAGAAATAACGTTCTCGGTTTGCAAAAGGATTAACTGAAAAGCTAGCAAATATAAACATGATTTCAAATGCGTGGCTGCTAATAAATCCAATATGTGGCACTACAATATAATTTGAAAAAGGGAAGTGTTTCTAGTATATCTCAATATTCCGTAAAGTCTGCACGCGTTTTTAATTTCCCAAACTAGCGTGCTTTTTTTTCTGATTTTGTATGCTATTATCAAGTAACAAAATCATGGCAATGTTGAAAATTTGCCAATATTTATTTTTAATATTAGAATATTTTTGTTTGTTTTCTTTTTCTTTGTTCAATGTACTCATTTTGAAAAATATCAATTCCAATGGGCTCATCTTGACATTTTTAGCGTTGAAGCTAGTGTAGTTACGTGAAGTTGGCCCAACCACACAAAGCTTTTAAGACCAAAAACCACTCCTAGATTTTGTCCATATTTTGTGCTAATTTGTGCACACTATCCCATATTTTGTGTACGCTCGGTTTAGCCCTGAAATCGAAAACAGTGTGGTAGGGTCAACTTCACCCTGGCCAGAACACAATAAGCTATCGGAATAAAAAAAACACTCCAGGGTTTAGTGCATATCTCGTGCTAATTTGTGCATACTATGCCATATTTTGTGCACATTCGGTTTAGCCCCAAAATCAAAAAAATGTGGTTGGACCAACTTCACGCTGGCCCAACCACATCAAGTTGTCGGAATGAAAACCACTCCAGGACATTGCACATATTTTGTGCTCATTTGTGCACACTATCCCATATTTTGTGCACGCTTGGTTTAGGACAGAAATCGAAAAAATAGCTTTGGGTTTAGCAGTGTGGTTGATTCATCATCGCGCTGCCCAACCACAAAAAGCTATCGGATTTTGTGCTAATATGTGCACACTATCCCATATTTTGTGCACGCTCAGTTTAGCCAAGAAATCGAAAATAATGTGGTTGAGTTTAGCCCAGAAATCGAAAAAAATGTTGTTCGGCTAACTCCACATTGGCCCAACCACAACAAGCTATTGGAATAGAAATCACTCCATGATATAGTGCATATTATTTCTAATTTTTGCCCACTATTCCATATTTTGTGAACGCTCAGTTTAGCCCGAAAATCGAAAACAACAAAATTTAGTGCATATTTTGTGTTAATTTGGTCACACTATTCCATATTTTTTGAACTCTGTTTATCCAATTAATCTAAACAATAAAGTTGAGGCAACCTGACACTGGCCCACCCGCAACAAGCTATCAGAATAAAATCCACTCCAAGATTAAGTGCATCTTTTGTAGTAATTTGTACACATTGTCACATATTTTGTGCACTGTAAGCTTAGCCCTCATAAAGGAGAGAAAGTACATGAGCTAATTTCACGCTGGCCCAACTACAACGAGGAATAGAACTGAAAACCACTCCAATATTTAGTGCATGTTTGTGTCAATTTGTGTACACTCTCTCATAGTTTGTGGACGCTATGTTTAGCCCAGAAAAGAAAAACATTGGTGTCGAGCTAACTTCAGGCTGGCGTAATCACAGTAGGCAATCGGAATAACGGCAACTCCGAGATTTTGTGCTAGTTTTTAAACTAGCACAATAATGAATTATTAACTTTCTATTACAAATTTATAATATTACAAACCATTCAGTGCATAAGCTGTGTTTATGAATCATTCGCACTCTAAGGAAATTTACCCTTGTTAAGTGAATGTTTTTAAAACAAGCGCCAATCAAGGTTTACAATGGCGAATTGCCTTTGTGAGTAAGTGTGAGCATGATATTTGAGAAATAAAAATATGCCTTGAATCTTGCAAAAGGTTTTCAATGTCAGGTTCCAATCTATTTTCTAATACAATATTGGCACAAGTAAATATGTGTCTTATGGTTCGGAAAGTCTTCTCTCTTCTGAAAAGAAACAGGTCATTTAAGACAATGGAATGATGTGGTAGCGCTGCTAAATTGGTGTCTCGAAAATCTGCGTGCTACAATCACCAGAATTCTGGTCGCGTACCATAATCGCGGCAACAAGCACATTAGTGCGGATGATTAAGTCACTGTTTTCATGAATTTGAGCATTTATCTGTAACTTGGAGCTAAACTGCACTACAGGGTGCGACAGGTATTTGAGAACACACATTATAGGTGACACAGTATCCTGCACTTCATAGTTACAAATCCTTTTCTGCTTCAGGTGAACATGGCATTACCTAGGCTAACTCAGGAAATGAAGAGGCACGCTGTCATCGTATCCGTGGCTGAGAGTTCGCTGCATTTCTGAAAGTCGCCTGGTCATTGGTTTTCAAAGTTTGGAGAGAACCAAAGGCTACTAGGGGTGATGTGGCAACCTTTTTTCAAAGGAAACGACATTATCGTCGCTCTGACATCATCAGGACGAGATAATTCGTCCGTTCTGTACTTGTGTCCAAGCTGCCAACGATTACAATGCTGGGAAATCCATGAGGACACTCCAGGAGTCTGCAGGTTGCCGATGCCACTATCTGACGTGTCGTTCATGAGGACTTTCGTTACAACTCTTACGTGATGCGGAGAGGAGAGTTCTTGTCCTAGAGAACCAAGGAGAACCGCCTGACCAGAGCGCCTTCTAGACAAGCTGAAACATCCGGAGGAGCCAGGAATGTTGTGTGTTTTTCTCCGATGAGAAAATCTTTTCCCAGAGCCAGAAGATAAACCACAAAAATAATCGTTGCCGTAAAAGCCGCAAGGAGGTTTCGACCGTCATGCACAACAAATTTGCAGACTCAGCGATGGTTGTGGAGGTCGTGAACAGTGAAGGCGACGTGATGTTCCAACATTTCTTCTTTCAAGGTGCCAGAGGCAACGACGTTGTTTACACCGAAGCGTTGAACACGGTTCTGAAGCTCTGGACTACTGTAGCAGTGGGAGGCCTTATGTTTTTCAGTAAGACCCCGCACCATCCCACACAGCTCATACAATTCTAGAATGGAAAATTTTCATAACCATGTCACTCCCAACATGTGGACCCCATCTCCCCAGACGTTAACCCAATGGACTATTATGTATGGGGTGTGGTTGAAACGAACTCTTAGAAGCATCCACACAACACCGTTTCGGCTCTCAGGGCAGCTGTTGTGGATCCAATGGCAAACATTCACAATCCCACCTCATTATTGCCTGCATGTGGTTTCGAGGCTGTTATTGCGGCTGATGGCGGTTTCATTGAATGAGGTCTACTGTATATGTGGTCACCTGTACAGATAGTTAAAATATAATAAATGCTGTATCTCTATTGTCTGTGCCCTTTTCCCATCGGGCGTGAATTTGTTCTCAAATACCTGCCGCACACTGTATGCCATTTTTTGCAAAACTCGAGGTCGGTGGATAGTGCTGTAGAATTTAGCACGCTCTTTCACATTTTTTGCGACATAGTGTTGTAATATTAATTGTCTATTTAACTAGAAAACAAACAATGACATTTCTCTATATACCTCCAAGAAGAGGGTGCTCAAATCTACAAAACTATTTTCTCAGCAGGAGTTTAACAAAGAAGTTATAGTGCAGTTTACCTCCGAGATACAGATAGGCAATGTGAAAGCATGGCATTTGGTATTAAAATAAGTTATAACAAACTGGTTACTTTAAGCGTTGTTAGCATTAGAAAGATGCACACCATGCCACCATATTGGAATATGGGCTCAAAAAATATGTTTGTTTTTTCCTATAACTTTTAACAGTGATCCTAGTCTAATTTCCTTTATTTTTTCTTTTAAGTCTCTACATTTAATTCCATAAGTGTACATTTTAACGAAGTCCTTTAAGCTTTGTTACCATTGGTGGCATTAATTCTGAAAAATAAGTTGTTTGGCTATAAATTATGAGTTAATAGTCCTGTTGTAATTTTTGGTTTCTTACGTTGATCATAATTTAATTCCTCAAATATAAATTATGTCTCACAAATTATTTTAGGCGTTGTATGTATTGGCGGCATTCACACTGAGTAAATGGTCGTATAAAGGTATGAAATTATACCTATTGACTAAATGATCCTACTCTATTTTTTGTTTTTAGCTGTTCATAATTTAAGTCTCTAAATGCAAATTATAACGAATTAATTATTTTATGCATTGTCAGCGTTAGCAGCATGCTCTCTGAACCCTACATTAAAAAATGGCAGCCAAAATCAGCCTTTAGCTATAACTATTTTAGCGAATGCGCGAACAAACGTCTAAGTGACAATACAAAAATCACGAGTAAATTTATATATATGATAGGAAAAATATAAGGCATAAAATATTCATACTTTGCACGAAGGCATGTTAGATTAAATTACGCTTTTGCGCAAAGTATGAATATTTTATGCCTCATATTTTTCCTATTATATATAACAATGTACTCGTTTTTTCTTTTATTTAAATTGTTACTTAGGCGTTTGTTCGCGCATACGCTTAAATTGTCATATTATGATATCGTATATTGTGCATCATTTAAATCCCCGACGGAAAAGGTTAAAACAAGTTTTTGGAAAAAAAACATTAACCAGAAAACCTAAAAGGTTTATTTTTGCAGAATATTTTATATTTCTTGCAAATTTAATATTTATATTATTTAACTTTTAAGTTTCATATTATAAATATTTAAAATTACCTGCTCTCTTATTTCAACAGAATTTCCTGGCTCTCTTTCACTGGTATGTGTATTTTCTAGTAGTTTAAATAGGAGGCCTATTTGTATTCTAAAATATGTACATAGCACAGCTGATAGCATTTGATACTTATAAGGATCAAAATTGTACATCTGTAACATATTCTCATTTTCAATACGACAATCGGAAACGATAGAAAACTGGTTTCGACACTCATTTTCTAAAACGCGGGCGGAAAATCATTCAGTCCATGCCTACAACGCTTAAAATAACTATTTAGGCCAAAACAAGAAACTAACTGAAATTTATGCTTTTAAACCAAATAATTTAGCAAAGGAATAAAAGAAATCGGACATTTTTTTCTCCAATTACAGGCAAAATAATTATTATGGCGGCCATTTACCAGCATGGAGTTTGGAAACAATTCCGACGATTTCTAAATGTTTAAAATAGAAGTTTGCTGAGTATCATCCTCTTACATAAGAAACGCACAATTTTAGACATATCGTCTGAACTTCATATAAAATTTTCTATTCGAAGTTGTGAGACGACGTGTTGGTGCTCGCATAGTGCCCCTTTCGAAGAGGTGCCTTATATTTGTCATATATTCAAAAATATACAAAAAAAAATAGTTCCAAATTTACTGTTTTGTAGAAGCTAGCATGATTTCCCATATTAGATCAAAAGGAACAATGCATTTGGTGTATTCTGATAGTGATTACTATATTTAATATATCTGGTGTAGTAAAAAGTAATCCATTATTTTGCCAATAGATGGCTTCAGTGATCTGTATCTCGCGTTGTATAAGTCCGATCGGGTTCAACGAGATGGCGTTCAAACGATGAGATTGCGTACTACAAACACTGTTCAGATAGTTGTGATGAGTTGACTCAGTGTTGTGTGAGCGCGCGTCAAAATGGACACTAGCAAAGAGAAAATACGCTATATTTTACAGTTTTTCTTCGATAAAGGCGAAAACGCAAGCCAGGCGGCTGCAAATGTGAATAGTGTTTATGGTCCTGATACTGTAACAGCCAATCACG
>JAGDQP010017653.1:0-38064 GCA_022664845.1 Lepisma saccharinum | reverse complement strand
TCTCCAAAATTTGTCTCAAAGCAAAAATCTGGTCCAACGTGGATCTATTTCTTCTAAATCCACATTGGTGATCTCCAATTATTTCATCTACGTATACATTTAGGCGTGTTAACAGAATATTACTTAATACCTTGTAACAGGTTGGAAGTAACGAGATTCCGCGGTAATTATTGCATTCCGACTTATCGCCTTTTTTGTAAATCGGAACAATTATTGATGTTTTCCATTCCTTTGGGAGCTCCTCCTTTCTCCATATAGCACTTATCAATTTATGTAGTTCCTTGGTTAGTGCCGTTCCTCCTGTTTTAATTAATTCGGCTGGAATATTGTCTATTCCTGGTGATTTGAATTTTTTTAATTTCTTAACCGACATTTCGATCTCGATCTCGCTAGGTTCGGGAATCCACGGTTCTGTAGTATGAATTTCAAATTCCTCTGTTTGTTCCCCGCTGTGTACATTAAGAAGTTTGTCGAAATAACTTTTCCACACATCGACAATTTTAGTCGGATCCGCCTGAAGATCTCCACGTTCATTTCTAATCATTCCTAACCTCGGCTGGTAACCTTTTCTTAACGAGTTTACCCCTTTGTATAGATCTCGTATGTTATTTGTCTTCCCGTTTTCCTCAATCTCCTGAATCTTCTGCGTCAGATATTCTCGCTTTTTGTTTCTGAACCCTAGTGTGGCGTTTCGTTTCGCGTTACTGTAGTGGTTGGTATTTGCTTCGCTTTTATTACTTAGCCATCGTTGCCTTGCTTGTTTTCGTTCCTCATGAAGTTTAATGCATTCTTCATCAATCCAAGGTTTGTTTTTCTGTTGTTTCTTCTCACCTACGCGTTCCTTCGCTGCGCTCTTAATTGTTTCACGAATTGCCTCCCACATCTTAATTACATCAATTTCATTATTAATATCATCATTATTATTACTCGAGTCGGCTAGGATTTCGAACCTATTTGAGAGTTCGAATTGTTAATCTGCTCTTATGCTCGGATTATTTAATAGTTTCACTCCGCTCCTCTGTACGCCCTAACTTCCATTATGTTGGTGTGTCTTCGTCTGTCTATTAATACGTGATCGATCTGGTTGAGAGTTTTCCCGTCCGGAGATACCCATGTGTATTTGTGTATGTCTTTGTGTTCAAAGTACGTGCTCTTTTCCAGTAAGTTTTTCGAAATCGCGAAATTTATCAGTCTTTCTCCATTGTTGTTGGTCTTTTCGTGAAGACTGTATTTGCCTATAGTAGGTCTATATTTTTCTTCCCTCCCTACCTTTGCATTGAAATCACCCAACACAATTTTCGAATTATACTTCGGTAATCGGTGAAACAACCTTTCTAGCTCATCGTAGAATATATCTTTGTCGTTATCAGTAGCCACCTCGGTCGGAGCATAGACGTTTAATAAAACCGTGTTGTCCCATCGAGCACGTATCGTAACGTACGATAGTCTTTCGTTTACGAAATCTATATTCTGAACCGCCTGAAGGATACTTTTCTTAATGAGAAACCCTGTTCCGAAATCGTGAGACTGTGTTCCCCCGTAGTAGAACGTGTACTTGCCCTGTCGGATGCTATCTTGACCTTCCCACCGAACTTCTTGTATCGGTAATATGTCTAGCTCGTACTTCTCGGTCTCGCGTACCGCCACCTGAAGAGCTTCCGTTTGGTATAATTTTCGTACGTTCCACGTTCCTATTCTAAGGTCTTTCTTAATCCTGTTCATAGAGCCCCCTGAAGCAGTCCCAGCCCGGAGATCCGAATGAGGGACTAGTTTACCTCCGGAATATTTTACCCCAGGAGAATCCATGAACCATCTGTTACTATTTCTTGACATGTTTTAGCAGTGTAGAGTTGTCAGCTCTACGACCTCGCAGTAAAGGTAGACATTCAAGATGTCGCCCTCTGTCCATCTCTGAGCCTTGCCGATGTCATTCATCTTCAGCCTCAGAGTGGTAATGGTGATGCTGCTTCCCCTCACCATGATATTTTTGTTCGAGGTTATCTTTGCCTAGCCTTTGTAGATCCCTCTACTAACTGCAAGGCAGCAGTACTGGTTTTGGTCCGCCCCGGAATATTTCCGGTACCCACCATATCTGGTCGGCATTCCCCTATCCCCCACCTGGGGAGGCGCCTGGTGGAAGACAAGTAACTCCAACCCGGGGCAATATAATCATAGAAACTTAAATGTTACAATTGAAAATTCCATAATATTACTTTGTGATACGATGAATTTTGATTTAAATTAGTGGTAAATTTCATGTGGATATGAAATTACGCCACTTTTAACTGTTTAATCTTTTAAATCATTTTCGGTTGAGGTTAATAATATAACTATAACAGAACAAGATAGACTCAAAAATCTTTATACCTTCGGAGCAGATTTCTAAATAGTAAATTTATATTATATTAAGTATATGAGAAGAAACTGGAATGGCGAATTCAGCATGAAGGCAGATGAAAACAAGAATATAGCGCCGCCATCTGTTGGACGACTTTTACATTCTTCCTCACATGCACTTTCCATACTGAAGAATTTAATTTACCAGATCATAACCACTTTGGCAGAAACTGTATGTTTCTTGACATATGACATTTTGTCAAGGACGTCACAAGAAACTTCTTCTTCCCCCACTTAATAAGCCCTTCCCTAAGTACGAGGAGTGGTGGCGAAAAAGAAAAGTTGCCAACTCAATTAATAGTGTAATAAATAAAAGTAGCACGAAGACAATGTACTCTGCAATATATGACGCAATTAGCAATTTAATTGAACTCCTTAGTTGTTGCTAACCTTCAGAAAAATGCAGCGAAACTGCAATTCTGCATTCGCTCCTATTATATGAAATAACAAAAGCACATAACGCGTTTTCATTAAGCGTGTTAAAATGTCGAAAATGGGTATAATTGTTAAAAATTAACTATTAATCGCGAATATAACTTTATACGAATGTCTTCTTTTAAAGAAATGTCTTTCTCGCGATCGAACCTGAATTTCCACATAGCAGGCCGACGTTCTACCGTCTACGCTATCCAGGCAGCTCGAAAGGAACGATTTTGAAAGGATATTTATTGTGGCGCATTGTGACATGTAACGAAACCGTGCTACTGAATCGTTCGAAAGTAACCGGAGCAGTAAACGTACAGTATCGGAAATGGGAAATACTCGGTCCCTCCATATAACCGTCCCTCCATTATACAAAAGGTTTTTATAGTGCTTTACCGCTACTTCATATTCACTACAAATCCAGTCGACGATGCGAATCCAAAATTCGATATCAAAACAAATTCTGGTCCAACAACAACGGCAAGCGTAGGATAAGTATAAGCTGTAATTAAAATTGATCAAGCTAAACCAATTTTCATTTAACGCCAAGTTTTAACCGCTTCTTCTATGGCTATCATATTATTTCATATTATCTTAGACACTACTTGAGTAAAGCGACATACGAAATTCAACAACCTATTCAGTGTTGTCTGTGAAAAGTAATGCTTAAGGGATTGGATTCATTTATGACCTATAGGCATCTTTGGCTCAGGCCGGTATAGGCTAGGGGAATTGATGGCCAGGGCAATACTTAACATGCCATCCCGGTATTTTCCTGGTGAAACTGAGGGAAACCCTGGAAAATCTCAGTCAGTATGGTCGGTCGTAGGGTTCGAATCCACGTGCCTACATACAGATTGCAAATCCAAAGTCACCGATGTCACCACCTGGACCACGAGGGCTGGGTACGGTAAAGGAGTCTTACGAAAAGTCATCCAGGGTAGGGTTTGTATAACAAAAGTTAACGGTAAAGGAGACTTACGGAAGCCATCTAGGTCAGGGCTTCGAGTTGACAAAAATGTAAAAAAAAAAAAAATCTCACATGTCAGTCCCAACTAAATCAAGTTGTTTTAAAGCATCTTAACTATTCTGAAGTCAATTCTAGAATTGGTACCACTTTGCAATTTGTATGCCGAAAAATTTCGGAATTCTGCTATTCGTTTGTGTACGTTTTGCACTATCTAAGTTCCATGAATAAATTGCGGAATTCCTACATTACCTCACATCTTAATTTCCGGAATTTCTACATTCCGAAGTTTCGGAATTTCTGCAGAATTTCTACATTCCGCCATTTAGAAATTTGGTAATTCCAGAATCAAGATTTCAATTCCGGGATATTCCCGAATTCCGAACACTCTTAATACTCAGAGCTCTAAGAACATTTTCTTTTCCCAATTGGAAAGTTAATTGAGTGGCACCCAACATATGGTTCGAAAGCTGATAGCACTCAAAACACATTTCACATAAAATTTTGTGTGAATATGTTTACCTGCGTCCCTAGAGGCCCAAAACATGTTAATAATACATTACCATGGTGAGATTGAAATATTTTAGTTTATGCCCTGAAAATATTTGAAGTTGCGTTTGTAGCTGGTACTTATTTTATGCCTATAGGAAGGAATAAAAGGATGTCAAAACATTATCAGAGCTCCAATGGTTAGAGCTCTCACCTCTGGTGCTTGGAGTCGTTGGTTCAAACCCTGCTTGTGCCATGTGGGCTTTGTAGTGGACAAACACCATAAGCGTGGGTTTTATCGGGGTTTCCCCGTTTCCTCCCACGTTCTTCATTCCACCAATCAGCCCATCATCATCCATTTGACCTGAGCCAAAGTTGCCTAAAGGCCTTAAAATTAAATTCAAATTATCAGTGCTCCAGTAGGAGACAAATGTGGGGACTGTACATCATCATAATTTTTTTACAGTGCTGGTTGTAACATTTGTTATTGGTGCTGTATAAGTATATTCCTCCAACACTGGATCACTGACATCCTTTTTTCTTACTTCTTTTAAACCAGAGGACTAAAGTCAGTGGCGGATTCAGAGAGGAAGCGCGGGTGGTGAACGCCCCCTTCAAGGGAAAATATTTAAATTTTTATAGCAATATTTCAACAGTTTACCTCGTTAAAAGCTTCGGTATATTTGGGGACGAATATCTGAACTAATTTTGTCCAGAAATATCGACTTTTGGAGATATACGATTCATATAGCATGATAAAACTTAGCAATATGCAGATTCTTCATACCTACGTTCCCCCTGACGAAAATCCTAGATCAGCCCGTGCTTAAAATTCCATATAGCATAAATATATTCTAGGAAAATTCCCGTGGGGATATTGGATCATTATTCTGGTATATGTGTAGAATGTTTAACGAATAATTTTAATGTCTGGGATGAACGCATATGCCGAGGATATCTCTTGCACATTCTAGGTATATCCAGCGAATATACTGAGAACATTTGTCCTTTGGGAATATTCCCAGAATATCCTAGAAAAATTCCCGTAATTACAACCTAAATCTTATTAATACTCTAAAAATAAGTATACGCTGGTATAATTCTTATTCGAGTCTAAATGTTCTGGAACATTTTATGCATATTGAGATATAAATTCGATATTTTTGGGATACCCTGTGGGATAATTCAAGCTATGGACATCATTGCAGGACATGACATATTTTATTTTATCCCTTAAGACATTTTGATTCAATAAAATGCATAAAATATTAACATAAAATAAAGATATAAAGGAATATAAACAATAAATCCGTAGGAAAAAAGAAAGAAGCATAAAAATTAAAGTCGTGATTTAAACACGTGTGTTCTTAAAGTTTATTGTTCCAATTCCTGAGGTTAGTCTGCTGTTTTCATATGTATTTTTATACATATTTCTAGTTTGCTCTCAGGATACTTGTTCGTTCCTTGCGGCTAGGAATAATAAAACGAAAAGTCAAACATAAGACATTAACAAAACAAAATCAAAAAAAGAACGGGTATAAAGCAAAGAGGATTAGAAACAGTACATAAATGGCGTTTGAAGACGACTACGAAATCGTAGTAGTGGGGGAAGAATCCAGAGCTTTGTAGTGCCATGCTTTTTGGAATGTCCTTGCTGGAAGCGACATTTAAACATGTTATTGGAAGTTCTTCGCGACCTTGGATTTTAGACGGTCCCGTTACCAAGGATACAGATTAGAAAAAAAGAAGCTGCAGCGACTACTCACCACGCCCTACATTTTTAGCCTCGGCTGATTCACTTGTACCCCAGATTCGTAAACAGCTTTTTTTTTTTAAATCATCATCTCCCCTCCCCTCCCCTCCACCTCCCCGTTTCCAAGTTCTTGTTGCAATCACTTCTTATAATCTCTTGTCTTCTCCTTTTAACTCGATTGTTACCGGTAATAACCAGTATCTTTTAATTTGCAAGGTTTCCTATGTTTCTTTACCGAAAGTTCTCGAATAATTACTTAACTCCTAATAGTATAGTTCAACGGAAGAATGACTGGCTTATATCACAGAGTAAAACTCTGTGCTTATATTCATATTCCGTGATAAATTTAGAATTTATTTGTGTCTATAATGCATCTATGGTTCAGGCAAGAATAGGGTATAGGGGAAAGGATGGAAGGTTATCAACCAGAGCCTAGTTTTGAAGGTACTATTCCAGCATTTGCCTATTGTTCCTGATGAAAAAAAAAAACGTGGAAAATGTTCAGTGAGGATGGGCAGCCACTGGGATCATTCCCAGAACCTTCCGAATGCTAAGCCAACGCTCTAACAGCTGAGCTACGGCCCCGTTCGGTATCATGAATTTCGAGGACGGGGGCTACAAACCAGTATTTGACTGCAAACCAATATAAACCAGGCATGTTGGTTTTGGGAGATTCAAGTTGTGTCTGGGTATTAAATGTATATAAAATATATTTAATTATGCACAAAATTTTATTAGTGTTGCAAAGAAATCTTAATTTCGAGGGAGCGGGGTATCCATATCTCGTGTACCATTATAAATTCTTAAAATAAATTCGTCCCTACTGAAAATAAAAAGATTTCTTAATAAGACATAATCATGTACCTGGGAGTCTGTATAGTTTCCAAAAGCAGTTTCAATTTTATTTTAATAACAAGATGCTGGAAAAGTTAGATATGTTGTGTATCTTTGTTTTATAAATTAAATTTAGTAATTTATTACATTTGTTTTATGTTAATCGAATTAGAACAATATATTTTGTTTCGAATATCTTATCGGTTCCCCACAACATAATGTATAACTAACTAAAAATAATAGTTTTATTTTGGTTTGTCTACGAACGGTTCAACGAGTTCTCAAAACTACCAGCAGGTGTCTCTGCTATTTTCCAACACCCTGTTATCTGGTGGTGAAATAATGAACTTATTGGAATTCACGCTTCTTTTCAAATAACGAAAATTAAACTTTTAATTACTTAATAATAATTTAATATTCAATTACTTAGTAGCTGGGGCATCACTGAGCGTTCGGTTGTTATACCTAACCTAGTTCAAGCTTGTCAATGTTGTTATTCATTTCAATTTTGTTTCGTTGCACTTCCGCTGTCGTCTCAGGGCGCTGAAGTCTGATCAAGTGCCAGGACTGTTTCACCGAAGTCTAATCTTTGCCAAGTTCCACCCATTTACCACAGGCGCCACGTGCCATCTGGCGGAAAGCAAGCTAGGGTGTGTAATTCCGTAGTCTGGTTATTACACCATCGGATTGCTGTGCCAATATACATCGATTCAATTCCCACCTACGGCAACGTTTTCTTCTTTTATCTGAAAGAAGTATATTACGTTTTTCATTTTTGTCTTGTAAAAGATATTTCAGATTTGATTCTTGTAAACTAGGCAGCCTGATTCAACTTTGTTTGAACCTTTTTGGCTTGACTTGCTAAGCTTGCGTAAGTTATCTCAGGAAACTTGATTCAGTTTAGAAACAGGTCAAAATTGCTATGTGGGTTCTAACTTCTGAAGATCGCTATTTGAGAACGTTGCAGGTACTCTAGTTTGTTCCTAACCTCCATTATTTATCTGAAATACCTGGTATGAGCACGACGTGCAATTTCCTTCCAGGATATTGAAGAGAAAGGACAAGTAAATTAATTTTGAACCTCTTTTCTTTCCTTGATTTTTTTGTTAAAAAAAAAAGATTGTAGGTGCTTTTGCATGGTTGTTTAATTCCACGCCATAAGTGATTGTATACAAAGAGAGGAACAGGACATGAGGACCCTCCTCCCCACTTATAACGTCATAAGATCTGATGATAATGAAATAACACTTTCCTTCCGCGCCGCTAGTCACCTCCGATTGATATGTCTTCTCTGGTTATTACATTTGCTGGCGTGGGCCCTGAGGTGGTCGCCAATTCATTTGTAATTCATGATCTTACCTGACTTTTCAAGTACTTTCTTCTCTGTAGGAACCGAGAAACCATGTTTCCTCTTTTCCTTTCTTCCTTTTGTGCAATTTATTCTGTTTTTTTTTTTTTTTTGCTCTTTTTCTTCTTGTTAACGAGAGAAAGATTTGTTGGTTATACCTTTTGTGTACGTGTAATTGTTGTCTCTGTACATACGTGCACTGGAAACACGTACGTACAGTCCTATGTCTTCGTCCTTTCAGTGAAAGGAACGGGTCTATCGCTTCCGAATTCGGTAATGCAATGAAAAGAAAGGATGCGAACATATTATTAGTAATTTCGCTTCCTTCAGTTAATAGACATTTAAGGTTAATGTAAAGCAACGATCTCCAACAAAAGATGGCAGCTCCGTATGTCTAATGTATTTTTATCGTTGCACGAAATTTCAATGCTGCTCCTACAAATTCAAGCCTAGAGAGTTCTAACTTTCACGGAAGAAAGTTCATAACCAATTCAAGAGTTCTATCCGTGCCGATCGCTTGATTGTTGTTGTGAATATCAAAACCTATAACAATGAAGTTCTTTCAACAATGAACAAAAAAGAAAATTAAAAAATCGGCATTGAGCGAACTCTTGAATGGGTTATGAACTTTCTCCCCTGAAAGTTTGAACTCTCTAGGCTTGAATTTGTAGGAGCAGCATTGAAATTTCGTGCAACGATAAAAATACATTAGACATACGGAGCTGCCATCTTTTGTTGGAGATCGTTGCTTGTCCACTAGTCCGTTTACCAGTCTTCTTTGTTTCGTTCTATACGAGTTAGGGGTGTTTCGATATATCGAATTGATATAGATCCTAAAAAAAGTATCGAAACTTTCAAACTGAAACCTGTTGATTTCTGGTACTTCGATTCGATATTTCTGTTCGACTTTTTAGTTAAATATTTCGATAAGCGATATCCAAAATCGAACATCTCTAATATGAATACGGTCGCGGATTGAACGAAAAGAGTTATGAATGGACAAAAGGCGAAAAAAATTGTAATAATTAACTGAAGACAGAGCATATTTGACACAAGAGGATTTGACATTTATTTGCAGCCAGACACAGGATTTGACACAAGAATCGATTTTTTCGTGTGGTAGAAGAAGAGTTAAAATATAATTTGTATTGAGAACAGTTTCATGTTACAACTTTGCTTCAGTAGGCCTACTTATGGGTTAGAAACAAGTAATAACAATTTTTATTCCCTAAAAGTATCATGTTTCAAATTATCAAGGCTGAAAATACTGTAATTCTAGTTTTGAAAAAAAATAATAATTTTAATGGGCGTGAATATGGTGGAATTAGAAGGGAAATTAAAAGAAAAAAGTATTATAACAATTAATTTAAAGTTCTTTGTTTGAGATTAATACGATCTCAGTTGGCGAATTTTAGTACATTTGAAAAGTTTTTGTTGCGCTTTTAGTCGCCTAAAATACGAAGTCAATTAACATCGGTTGTATTCTGAATATCGACTGAATCTTTCCTGTCAGTAAAGGGGTGATGACGAACCATCACCAAATAATTAAGTTTTATTTTTACATTCTTTTCATTAGTTCTCAATGGTTCGTCGTGTTTTAGAATCTTGAAACGGTAACTCATTTCCCAAAGTCATACAATGATGAAATTTTGCACAGCGACGTAAGTCGGGTGACAATACAATATTCCATTGTTACTTTCACATATTTTTATATTTTAAAAGCATATTTTAATATTTTTTTTAATATGGACTTCTTTATCCTAAAATAAGTACTAGCCTGCATCGATCTGTCGTTTTTACTAGTGACAGAACACTTTAGGATTTGGGTTAGAATTCGAACACCGAAATAACTCGAAAAAATAAAAATATTTTTTAAGATACATACTTTTCTTAACCAATTTGTACTAAAAAGTAAAAAAATAATTTTGTTTATGCATGACTAAAAAGAAAAGCATGAGGCGCGCCAATTCAATGATTTATAAAGTGACTGTAAATGAGAGAGCGCCTCATGCTTTTCTTTTTAGTCATGCATAAAAGATTCTTACTTTTTAGCACGAATTGTATAAGAAAAGTATGTCTTTAAAAAGTTTTCTTTTAATTATTATTATTTTTTAATTTCCTTCAGTTCATTAGTCTGGTTCAGTTGTCCAGATTCAGTGTGGTCAATCACTTGTTCATTTCCTGCGTGTGTCTGCCCCATTACCATTTCGTTCTGTTAGAACATTTAAATTTGAAGTCTCCAATTTAATAAATTTAAATTTTGATTTATTTACTTTTTTTTTTAATTTAATAATATTTTAAAATTTATTTCTTGTGCCAAGGTGCTGTCTTTGTGGAATTGTGAGATATTGTTTTCTTTATTTTCTCTTTCCCATGTTCATAACATTTCTGAGAATTGAAATGGAGTTAATTTGTTTCGCTGCAGTTCTGATGGAATGATGGAAACCAGCAATGGCAAGCCACTGTTAATATTCAATGGTTACCAGTATATTGTTCACTACACCAACAAGCAAAATAACTTTGTCTATGTTTCCCCCCCCCCCCCCCCCACGAATTTTGTGTTCAGGCCTCCAGACAAGTTCAGGATTAAAAATCCTGAACACAGAACTAATTGCAATAAAATTTATCTATGCTTTCTCTGGAACAGAAATGCATTCTCAAAAATATATCAAAATCTACCGTGTCGTTTCCTACCATATGGAGTCGCCATTTTTTTTTTTTTCGTTCAATACTTTTGATAGAAATATCAGTAATACGAACACACAGAATGAAGTTAGACACTTTGATCTGATGTCAAATTGAAGGCAATGGAACGAAAATTGGTATAGTTCTTATACACTGCCTCTATATTTAAATATAGCGGTTCTTATTAAAAAAATATATATTTTGTTCTCGTCTTTGTATTACTATAATACCAATTAACTATGAAACCATCACAGATATGGGAAGCTATCCCCCTTATAGTAACAATACATCCGAATTTCTTCTTTTTATCTATATCAAAAGCATTCCTGTATCATTGAAACCAATGGAGGTAGTTGATTTTAGGTGCTCCTGCGTGTTGTGTTTTCGGACGTGTAGTTTAAGTCAAATATTATAAGGGGGGAGGGGGGAACGACCGAACCTGGAATTACTTGTAACCGAAGATTTGTTTACTTTCTTTGCAAGAGGAAGTCATCATGAATAACATATCAAAATTATATTAGAAACCAAGATGTCCTTAGCTGTCATTTTTAATTTTTTTGTATAAGTAGGGGAAACTTGGACAAAGCGGGCAGCTGTAACTTTACTTGACTATAGTGTGTATAGTAAGCAACTAACCAGAATGCTTTTCGGCTTCAATGAAACTTATATCCATCTACTATACAGGGATATAGTTAAATATTTCAGTGCTGGTTTCGTTTTCCTGGAAATTGCATTTTGGAAAACGTAGGTTTTCTTCGTTTTTGCCCAACCGGTTTGATAAAATGGGGTAGTCATTTAAATCAATAGAAAATTTCATCACACGTCGAAAATCATTAATATAAACCTATAATCTCTGTTTATGAGTGCAGAAGCTGTGAGAACAGTGATAATGAATAGTATAGGAAGATAAGGTTTCAATAATTAAACCACTGTGAAAGATAGATGAATAAAGTAATTTCTGTTTTGATGAGTGATACAAGAAATTGCAAAATAGTTTTGAACATTTCCGAACTAATATCTCTTCCTATCGTTAGATAAAACAGTTTTAATTCTTTCAGAAAATATCTTCTTAAAATTTCCATACAAACAGCGAGCCCCACTTTGTACAACAGCTTACCTCCCCATTTTATCCCACTGTCTAAGTTTTAAGATTTCAAGATGGCTGTACTCAGCAAGTTACACATGTTACATCTAAATAACTGTAAAAATAAGATGAGGTACTTATATTTTGCGGTTCAGGCTAAATAAATTCACAAACGAACAACAAATTTGATGTTAAAATAAATTGAAGCATACTAAAATCCTAATATTTGAAATAATCTCCTCTCAGAAGCACGCTATTCATGAAATCACTACCCCAACTAACGCAACTGTCTCTGTGATGCATCCAGTCAGTAAGTAATTAAACTCCCACTTGGTAGATGGCACTATCAATCTAAGCTACTTTAGGTACAAACTAGTTAAAACATTATATTTCAAACCATTGCTGTAATTCATATTTTGAAAAATTGCTGTAATTGAAGCCAAAATGACCACTGAAGATAGTAACCAAAGTCACCTGCGGGACACTTTTTCATATATTTTCTGGACAATTCACAGTAACGCAGTGTTTGTGCTGGAATTAGTTCTTCGTTATTAGTAATCGCTGTGTACGGTTCTTTATTCTTCACTATGAAATCGATCGGTATTACTGAATATTTTGTTCTCATACATCAGTAGCCTGTAAATGTGAGACCAGATGCTTGTGCATTGTGCAACAGACCCGTTCTGTTGAAGTGGTGACGCTGAGAAAAAAATATAGTGAGTTTTTTGACCGTACCAGTGAGCAACATCTAAGCAATGTCATTATTTAGTACGATAATATTAAAACTGAAAAACAGCCAGTCAGTCACGTTGATAATTGAATTGTATTTTATGACCTTTAGGCATCTAGGGCTCAGGCCTGGAGAAGGGAGGGGAAAGGATTCGGGAAGATATCGGTCAAGGACTATATTGAAGGTGCCATTCCGGCATTTGACTGGTGTGACTAAGGAAAAAAAAATGGAAAACCTCAGTCAGGATGGTTGGTCGCTGGGTTCGAACTCACAACCTCCCGAAGGCTACGCCAACACTGTACCACTGAATTACGGCCACTCGGTCAGTCACGTTGGTGCAGACGTAAGCGGTGTAATCCAAAATATGTCTCTTCATTTACATCACCCCCCCCCCAACCGCTGAGTTTACTAGTTAAACGTCGCTTCATGTCTGGAGAATTCTAGTTCAAAACTGTCAGCTTATTTTGTGGTCATGTTGCGAAAGAGGAAGTAGAAACAGTTATGTATATCTTGTAAGCACGCAAAACTTTCAAGACAGCATAGGCCTCATTCACATTTGTAACGATCGTCAACATAAGTGTAGTCCAGGAGTGATGAGTTGCTTAGCATCTTCTGAGAATATGCTTGCAGCACTGTAGGGATGTCAACGGCTCGCTCGACTCGAGTCGGGACTCGGTCAGACTCGAGTCGAGTCGAGTCGGCGCTCACTATGTGCTCGAGTCGCTGCTCAGAGAGACTCACGCTGCGACTCGGTTACAAAGAGTCGAGCGACGACTCGACTCGGGCGTTAGACTCGTCGCTCGATTCGAGCGGATTGACACCCCTACAGCAGACACCATCAACAATGCAGCGTTCATTTCCGAACTGGAAAAGATATTCCACATAGGTGCAGGAAGGCAATCAGTCTACCACCCCCAAAAGGCAGACTCGGCAAGCAGGAAGGTCAGACAGGGAAGAAAGAAAAGGATTATTTTTTAATGTGTCGAAGTGCTTGGAGAAAAACGGTAAATAATTTATTGTTACACATTTAAATTTGACGTAATGGCAACACTATATTAATTACACACTTTTTACTAACATGAAGGGTACATACAGTTTGCTTCCAAGGGATACACAAGTGGAAAAAAGATTGGATGAACAATTACGTCATAGAATTGAGACAGACTACGCAAGTGAAGAAAAAAATGATGGTACGTGCCCACTTCAAGTTCTGTTCAATCAAACCTCTCCTCCATTTTGTAAAGAAAAAAATCTGCTCAGTCATCACCATCTTCTCAATAGATTACGCAAAGAATTGGAAACGATTGAAGTTTTTTTTTAAGAACTATTTTCTTTAGAAGTGATATGATTGCCTTTAAACAGAGGCAAACCGTGTGATGCGGTTTCGCTGCAATTGGAAAACTTTTTTTAAAAAAATATTTTTTATGGAAAAACTAGAGCCTCCTCAGGGCAATTTACACACTTTTGCACAAGTATTGAAAGTTGTCTGAAGGACATTTTAAACGATAACCCAATTTTCTCTTCTGTCTTTTTTATTCTCTTTTGTCTGTTGCTATTGACAATGTAGAAGTAGCAAATCAAAGTGTAACAATGCGAAGGAGGTGAAGAATTACAAATTGCTACTAAAACGCTGTTACGCAAGGTAGATGTCTATAGTTCAGAAACAAGATTTTTTGCATTAAAAAATAAGGTTTATGTAGCATAAAAAAAGTAGTGGTCAGTTTTTTTTAAAAAATTTAATATGGCTTTTATCACATACATCATGTTTTTGATTCCCACGCGTAAAATTTACCTGTTTCTTCTTTCTTACATAAGTTTATTACTTGTAGTATTATATATAACATATATTTTAACATCTACAAATTTAATAACAGGAAATTAAACAATATTTAGATGGACAATAAAAAGTTCGAGACCTGAGGACTCAGTGTCGTCAGCTGGAGGAAAATTGCCCGGGAAACGGGAACATCTGGGCCAAGAAAGGTGAAAGCGATAAAAAAATAGGGAAATTTTGGATGAATCTTTCCCTAGTAGCACACATACGTTGATTTCGTTGATTAACCGTAATCGATTTTGTAAGAAAAAAAAATACGTTTATTTTTAAATCATATTTCAACAAAGACGTCATTGCGTTGATAAGACGTTAATATAATGTGTTTTCAACTATGGTATAATAGATTTTGTTTAATGGATTTCTTACTAATGTTATGTCAAAAAATATAATTAAAATCTAATTGAATGACACAAACTAATTTTGGTGTTCTCATGTGCACGTTGAAAACAGATGGAATTTTAAATCGTATTTCAACGAAGTTAGAATTTCGTTGATATGACGTTAATGTGACGTACTTTCAACTATCATTCATACTATGTCCTAAATTTCGTTTCACACTTGTATTTCTAATTTAATTGCTTAAACATTATAATTAAAAGCAAATACAATGAAAATAACTATATTTTTCATGTTTTCATTTCCATGTTGAAAACAGGTTGAATTTTAAACTATATTTTAACGAACATTTAATTTCAACGATACAATAAAAGAGTAGTGACCTCTCCAGGTGGATTCTTCGATAAGTGGTCAATGCGTCGAGCTACCAACAAGAAGTGCAGAACGTTCCTGTGTTCGAACCCCACAGCAGCTGCTTGGATTATTTACTATTAGAGAACTAACATCGTATATCGTCATAAAAGCAATGGGTAAAATGTAACTAAATGTGTGTAAATCAATAAACAGCATTCGTGCTCTGTTTTGGCCAATTAAACGCGTTTCTTCGTCCTTTCTTCTCAACCATTATTCAACGTCGAATAAACCGTTGAACAGGCGGACATTTCGGTACATTTACAACGTTAACATAACGTTTTAATACTGACGTTTAATCCACGTATATTCAACGTTTGTGTGCTGCTGGGGTGTGTGGTACATTTTCTTTAAATTTTCATTAATTTTTAAAGAAAATATAGAATCCGGATTTTTTTTTTACAAAAATCTTTTTTTTTTCAGTATTTTGAGGTAAATATTGCGACGGCATTTGGCAATACTGTGGGGACTGCTGAACTTTCAAAAATTCCGCATTTTGATGTATAAACGGCAAAGTGTGAAATCCCGGTATTCTATAGAATGCCTAGGTAATGTATAGAATGCCTGATGGTTTTAGGCAAACTATGAAATATAAGTTTTCTGTGAAAATGTTACATACTTTTCCTAGGCATTCTATACAATTCCTAGGCATTATACAGAATGACCTGTACCATTTACGCAAAGTGTTAAAAGGGCACAAGATGAAAAGCCTTTATTAATTAATACGCATTTGAAACTGAAAGAACTACGAAATAAAGCACACGATATTCTTACCGGAAAACAATGAAAGCAGAACTGAGATTGAAGTACTTGTTACAGTAAGTACTCACTTTTCTGCTTCACACAAAAACACCTTACATTTTGGCAATTTGATCTTCTACATACATTTCACGACTTAAAGAAGAATGCGAACAGAATATTTGTACCGGTAAAACACAAAGCAGAACTGGCCTGACCTACTTGTTGCAGCAGGGAAGGCTAGATTGACATTTTGAATTGCACTTAATTTTCTTTTTCACACAAAGGCACCTCATATTTTGGCATCTCGTCTTGCACATCCACCCGACGAATCCTTGGCCGCTTCCTGTGGACTGAGAAGTAGCTGCAGATCGGAGAGGTATTTCGTGGTCAGGAACGTCTTCAATTCTCATTAAGTTCTTTGGACCTACGGTGAATTCTGATCTTGCGTAGAGTTGCTTCAAGAGTCCTTCTGCAGTTCCAAGTAGGTACAAGCCATCTTCCGTAACGTTCATAACAACTGCCAACAGATTGCGTGAGTCACCCCGCCCTTTGTCGACGTCGGGAATCGGAACTCGCACAGTGGCACCCAAAGGTACAGGAAGATTTTTTTTTGTCAGAATCCCTTTTCATTTTTTTGGCCTGAATCTCAAGGTTCAATTTCGATTCCATTTTACTTTAGATAGCTTTCTCAATATAGAAGCAAACATTGCACAAATGCTAACCCCATAACCTACTTCGTCGCGGTCATCGTCTTTAGGAGAATGTCCACAGATGGTATGAACGTTTCGGCCACACTTTTGACATGTATGAGCACCGCTGGTTTCTTTTAAGCAGACGCAACAGAAATCAGAAAAAAAAAAGATTTTCGGTAACCACGGAAATGGAAGGTTCTTCGCTAACCATGGCTTCATCACTGTTTTGGTTTCCTCCATCATGGATTGCAGTCTAATCTATGTCTTCTGCAGGGAGCTATGCCTCTCGTCTCGTCTTTCTTCCTGCTGTTGTGTTGTTTGTATACTCTATTATTTTTTTCAGCTCTTCCTCAGTCTCTACGTCTTGTAAAACGTGGTCAGGCAGGGACGACGTCGAGAGACCTACTCTAGCTTTGCAGCCGAACAGAGCTTCGTATGGTGACCTGTCAATCCCAGAATGAAAAGCTCTGTTTCTCATAAGTTGGACGAACCGCAGTCCCTCACTCCAGCAGCTAGTTTTTTCATCTTGCATCCAAGCACACAGCATATTTTCAATGTCCTGATTTGCTCTTTCGACGCTCCCCTGACTTTGTGAGTGGCGTGGCTTACCATGGACGATCTTCAAGGTGGGCCAATACTCCTTTAGGCTGCTTACCACATTGTTTGCAAATTCCCTGCCGTTATCGGACTGTAGAAACGTTGGAGCACCAAGCAACGTAAATATGTCGATGAGGTTGTAGGCTACTTCTTCCGCTCTCTTTGATTTCAGAGCCCTGAGAACTACAAACTTAGTGAGATGATCTTGGAAGACCATTATAAACTTGTACTCTCTATCAGGATGGGACTGAAAATCGATGAGATCGACCTGACAACGGGAATTGAATTCCGAAAAAAACATTGGCTTGACCACAACACCTTTTTTAACACCTTTTTGCTTCTTCTGGCAAGGCTCACAAAGGTGAATGTACAGCTCAATATCATGACGGGTAATGTTCTTATACTTGGGTGAAAGTTCTTTCAACATCCTGTCCCGTCCTCCATGACCTATAGCCAAATGGGCCTTATGGAGTATGTCAAATAACTCGGAGTCCGCGACGTAAAATTGAATAGCACTCGTACCTTCTTTAACAGGATAGATCAACTTAGTCTTATTCTCGACTATCATTACGTCATAGTGTTTCAGAAGCCAATAATCCCGTGGTTCCTTCTTCATGGTCGTCTCAGCCTTTTTCATATCGTCGACTAACTTTTGGTAATTGGTTTCGGTTAGGAAAACACAGCTTTTAGCAGCATTGGTTCTTACTTGAGATAATTCATCGCAGAACCGTCGTTGCATGTCAGCATGGCGTGATTCCTGTTTTGGCACTACACTCCCTTCCGACATGGCGATACAAGAACAACGGGAAACGATGACGGGAGAGCGTCTGTGGAACCTCAGACGGATGCTATACACTGGATAACTATTATGTCGATATCCGTGGCGTGATAGTTGAACGTCGTACAACAATACGCTGTCTTGCGATAATTATTGACGTGTACGGCACTCACGTGCTTCGCAACCATTAAACAAAGACCCGAATGTCACCGCAAACAGTGGTGGCGGAAAAAAAATGGCGGGATTAGGCGTATTATATACTTTGCCGGCAGACAATCCGGCAAAGTATACAATCCCTAGGCAATGTATAAAATATCAATCATTTCATACTTTGACGTTCGATTTTAGGCATTCTATAGAATGCCGGATTTAACACTTTGCCGGTAACATATATAATTAATAGAAAAGGACTACGGTACTTATACAGCGCTTTAAAGAAAAAAAACAATAAATGAAAAGCAAATTAAATTTTAATATTCAACAACTAAATAAAAGGCTGTAGTTCTACAGAATGTTAATTCAACTAAAGAAAATAGTTCTACAGAAAGTCAGAAAAAACGCCAAAATATTAAAAGAAAATCCAACAAATGCGTTACCATCTAGCGGTGAAAAAACGAAAGTACGTACCAGGTAAACCCTACTGTGCGCAGACGGAAGTAAGTATGACCAAACATCTGAGTTTGGAGTGCAGCGCCGTCAAAACATAAACAGCGCATCCAGAAAACAATGGCGTGAGAACGCGGTAAATTTAAAAATGCGCTCCGACATTCATACCGAAAAACTGATGTAATCGGAATATTAATTGACGGATTTTGTATTGTCAACCTGTACGAATATTTGAATCAGTGGCGGATTCAGGATTTTAGTGAGGAGGAGCACACGTTGAATAGGCTAGGACATTTTCGATATTTTCTCCCTAATTTAATTTTTTTTAAGTACAAAGTTGTCATGTTTTCCCTCATACTGTTAAGTATAATCATGAAATGTGACTCCGGTATCCTCAAAATTGGTATTTAGAGATAAATTAGCTTCGTCCGAAAATAAATCGAAGCGTTTTCTGTGATAAATTGTTGAAGTATAAAAGAGTTTTCCTTGATCCAACTCTTTGGATCCGCCACTAATTTGAATATCTATAATATTACATATTATATATTTTAGCTTATCTTTCAAATGTACTTCTCACTTGTCAGATTTTAGAAAACAAACTAATCGGTGGGGTGTGAATAAAATATGTTGGAAACAATTAGACAGTAATTAGACAGGTACTCCCCAGACACAAATGTAATATCTGTAATAATTTACTGTATGTCGCTAACTACTACATGAGGAAGAAATAGCTCTTTATCACCGTCTTTTTTATTTAGTCTTTTACTTGTAAATTCCGCCTTTGTTGAGTTGCCTACACTGTGATAAAAAAATGTTGGTTCCACGTCAGTGATAACATCGTCAACCCAAGTTATTTTTTTCAGTGAACGGAGCTCCAGGGCACCGCATGGTATAAGGTATGTCTGGATAGGATAAGATGTCTACGATGCTAATTTTTGCATATCAATCCAAGTTAAAAGGAGAGGCATATACCTGCTCTACCATCACAGGTACCCGTATACACTGGGTGAAGTATTTCAAAAAAGAGTACTACCAGTTGCTGATCAACACGTACTCTATTGATAACTCCTCCCCAAAGGGGCAGAGGACACTTCTTTAGAGTAGGAAGGCTACCGTCGCTACACCATGACGCGTGTATCCTTTAGCTCACACACTACCAATCTTAGTCCAAAGAAAATCCGTATAGAAACATTACAGGTAAAAACAACCCTCATTTTCTCTAGCTTCAAAATCCAAGTCTATCCATCGGCAAGGAAGGTAGTGGCCATGATATTTTGAGATTCGGAGGGTGTAGTGGTATTGAATTATCGTTCAAAGGAGCAAATAATTATTTTAAAAAATCTACTGAGGCAAAATTATCCTGTTCCATCAGAACAATACTCCCGGCCACAAGGCCGTCATCTCTATGACAGCTATTTATGGCTTTGAACGGACCACTCACCAGCCCTATTCCCCGGATTTGGCAACTTCCAACTTGGTCCCAAATCTTCAAATAAGATTGGATGTTGTCAATTGTAATATGGATGATGACGCCATGAGTGCAGTGGATGATTGATGGACAGCTTTGAGATGACATAACTTTGGACTTGGCTCAGTGGTAGAGCGTTGGCTTAACATTCGGGAGGTCCTGGGATCAGTCACAGTGGCTGACCATCCTGATTGTTTTTTTCCTCAATCATGCCAGGCAAATGATGGGATGCTATCTACAAAAACAGGCCCTGGCCGCCTACCTTCCAATATCGTCACCACATCCCGGTCTGACTCTTACATGCCTAAGGGCCTTAAAAATTCAAATTGACATAACTTTCTATTTTAACCGTGACCGATAAATAACTTAAAGATAGATCCTACAGCAGTTTCTTTCATGGTTAGGCCTATACTTCTGGGACGTTTCTCGTCTTCCAAACATTTCATTTGCACGAACTCAGTACTTCTTTTAAACTTCGTTACAAGGATAATCTGCAAATAAAAGGAACGAGAATAAACCATTAATTTTGTTTTATCTTTATTGTGACTTATTCTGTGAAATCATTATATTTAAGAAAGATATACATTTTATCTTCCGTCAACTGAATACAAAACATACGTAACAATTTGTGTAAATATCCATAACCATAATTCAGTACCTCACACCTGAAGCAGCAGCATATTTTACCTACATAAATATGTTATTCAAGATGAAATATTTAAATTCTTAGTTGAGATAATCAAATGTACATAGAAAAGAGAGCTGTGTTTGATATAAATGAAATTAGTCTTTCTTACATGTACAGAAGTGAAATAAAATTCTCTTTCAGTAAAAGAAAGTTCATCTTTACAACACACTAACAAACAACGAAAATATTGAAATTATAGTCATTATTCATTCATCCGACGGCCATTTTAATTACCTTTATAATGAGAAAACATATCAGAAATTCAGTCTTAATGATACATTTTATCTATCGATATAATCCTTGTTCGTACTGGTCCGTAATCGAGTTTTATTATTTCAATTATATTATTTTTTTTTCTGTAGTATAATTGAAAATGTGAAATGTATTTACACATCATACAAACTAATGAGAAAAAGCCTGATTTGTGGTAAAGAAACATTTTTTCTATTGTCCAACTTCAGCTCTTGTTGAACTTGATCACGACAACTACAAAATGTGATGATGTACCTGTCCCAACATGACGAACAGATTTATTGCGACCGCCAGGCCACTGTCGCTCAGAGCAGTGAGTCCCGCTCTCTTCCTTTCGATGGTCGCCAGCACCGCCGGCGAAAATGCACAGTCTCTGACGAATGATCATGTAGGCCTTCATTCGATTCTCCTGGAACTCCGGAAGATATTATGATCTCGTTTCAACTCCATTGTTTATGAAACTGAAAAGGAAAATATTTTACAGTAACATCAACACCGCATAGAAATTACTTCTAAATTAACGAGCATGATGATCAGGTTTATAAACCAATCACTCTATTTTACAACGTGTGATTATTTTGCAGGTCATTAAGGGTGATTACATGTAGTATAAAGTTAAAAAAGTAAAGGGGAAAAGATAAGAATAATATTGTTGAAAGAAATGAAAAAGTATGTACCTGAAAGAAGAAGGGAAAACTCGCTACCACGTAAATCACTTAAATTTCTGTTGAATCATTTTTTTTTTTTTTAGTTTCTTTCCGCACATTGTTTCTTATTTTAGAAGTGAGGAAATGTTGTAAGGATCACTTACATTTTTTTATTTAAAAATATGTAAGAAACTTATTTTTATTCTTGTAATTCTTTTCAACTTGAATATACAGATGCTTATCAGAAAAATGGAAACACCTATAGTTGGCAACACGTCAGATGTATGGGTTGGCAGTGGTGTCGTGGCGACCGCAGCGCCGGACTGCTGGTGATGGTGTGTTAGGTCGGTCTCCATACTACGTCAGGCGCCGTGGAACAGGAGTGTGCAGTGGCTGCAACAGACGGAGGTAGTGTAAAATGGGAGACCTCTCAGAGTTTCAAAGAGGGCAAATTGTTGGTGCGCGGTTATGTGGAGTGAGTGTGACGGCAGTGGCTAGTGTGTTAGGTGTGTCGCCAGGGACAGTGTCGAAGGTGATGATGGCCTACACAACACACGGGAAAACCACATCGGGGAAGCGGAACAGTGGGCGGAAGAAAAGCATCAGTGACAGGGCACGCCGGGTATTAAAGCGCATTGTCACGCTGAACCGTCGTGCCACTGCGGCGCAAGTGACGGAGGAACTCAATCAGCACCTCCCCCAACCTGTTTCGACAATCACAGTCCGCCGCGAATTACATGACATGAACTTACGGGGTCGTGTTGCACGGGCCAAACCTCTCATCAGGGACCAGAACGCTTTAGCACGCCGCAAATGGTGCCGCGACCATGCAACTTGGACCGTTGACGACTGGAAACGTGTGGTATGGTCGGATGAGTCACCATTCACCCTATTCCAAACCACGGGCCGTGTTTATGTGTGGAGAACGCCCAAAGAAGCGTATGATCTGCAGTGTCTCCGCCCAACTGTGAAACATGGCGGCGGCACGGTGATGCTGTGGGCCGCAATATCATGGTTTTCATTGGGTCCTGTGGTCACACTTCGCGGACGCATCACTGCCAACGATTATGTCGCAATTTTAGGAGACCACTTGCATCCTATGGTCCGGATGTTGTTCCCGGACAATGACGCCATATTCCAGGATGATAATGCACCCATTCACACAGCTGGAGTTGTTGCAGCGTGGTTTGAGGAACATCGGGATGAAGTTCAACACCTCCCCTGGCCCGCCCAATCCCCAAATCTCAACATAATTGAACATCTGTGGTCCATCTTGGAAACACGACTCCGGCGACGATTTCCACCTCCATCCTCTCTCACAGAACTGGCCGATGCCCTGCACGAGGAATGGTGTAATATTCCACTTTCTACCATTCACGACCTCTATGCCTCCATCCCACGTCGCATCAAGGCTGTTCTGAAGGCGAAAGGTGGCCCGACACCATATTAATCTGGTAAGCTGCACTTTCGTTCAGGTGTTTCCATTATTCTGATAAGCATCTGTATATCATCGTGTGTAACTTTTTCGAAAAGATTCACACTGAGTGTATTCTGTTTTTGACCTTTTCTTTAATATATATATAATAATAATAAATCACAGCCACATGCAATCCACTAGTGGATGAGGTCTCTCCCCGAAGGGAGGAGTTGGTCTACTGCTCCCACGCTGACCAGACGGGTTGGGAGAGGAGAGCCGAAGCTCTCGCTGTGATGGCCATTGTCTTTTATTCATAGCAGCTCCCCAAATGTCCTCACGATGCTGGGTCAACACCGAAATTTTTGACTCGGGACCGCTCGCACTAAAGTCGAGCGCTCTACCGACTAGGCTACGCAGGAGCTCTGTTTAAAAATATATATATTTTACGTTCAGCTAACAAGGAAAGTAGGGAAGTGACCCCAACCCCTAATGAGTTCTAATACCAAAAGATTAGATTGCAGAAACATATCTAGTAAGAGTTATTGCAGCTAGAGGACGATGAGAGTCTTAGGCTATATCTCGCCCTGCTCTGCGATAGTAACTGAATGCTATGTTCTCTTCGTGGGTCCAATGAATCGTCTGTATCAAAAGCTCAAGTGTGTTAAGTAAGGTGAATTGCAAGAAGTACGAAGCTTTTCTAATGTGACAACAGTTGGCTCCGAAAGTAAATGTCGCAACGCAAAACACACCTCTTTGATTGTGGTCGTATCACTGATCTGTATGAAAACACATCTGCTTTCATAGAGCACTCGAGTCTTATTTGTCTTACCTGTAAAGTAACTACGAGACATTTCTAATGGAAATATGTTTATACTAAAGCAATTGATATAATGATAAATACCATACAAGCAGTTAATGTTCTTTCCCAGCGACTTTTTGTATCCGGAGCTCCTCTTCTTTTGATACAAAAGATTCATTAGACTACGAGGAATTCATAGCATCAAGAACGGTGACCATAGGTAGAGCAGGACACAAGAAACAGCCTCAAAATCTCATGGGGCTCTAGATACCATTCGTCATTATACATCTTGCACTATACTTAATAAGGTGTTTTAACTTATGTATAATATGTGGGGGTGTTGGGCGGTTTCATTTTCTACTCCTGCCTGTAAGTGATAGAGGTAGCTGTTTTCATTTATTTTATGGATGCAACTGAACTGCAATCATTTTCTCGTTAAACTGTTAATTTCCATAGAGTTCGTTGTGTATACTAATTTTTTTTTTACTTATTCTTTGAAATTCTTTACAGATGTTTTTAACCATTCTTGTGATGTGGGGAATTTGTGCTATATTAACAGTAACGAAAGCTTTACCAGACAAAAATTCTGCAAGAACCGACTTAAAAATGATGATACTTCAGGACTCTCTATGGTTTAGGTTTCCTTACCCAGGTAAGTTCTCCCAATCGTCTTTACCCTCCTATTTTGTAATATTTTTTTTCCCTTTCTAAATACCTTTTCTTCATTTTTCATTTATTGATTTCGATTTCTTTGTTTTTCCGTCAATTCTTTCCTTGCTTTCTCCCTTAACTTTTTCGTCTCTTTTCTTACTTCTCTTACTTCGTGTGTTTCGATATTTCTCACCTCTTTCTCTTCTTATATTTCTTTTGTCTATTTTCTAGTTTTTTTCTTTAGTTTCCCTTTCATTTAGTAATTAGAATACGTAATGCTCCACATGATACAGTCGCTGTTCAAATTTGGAAACGAGTTTATGAACAATATCTCTGTGCTTCTGGACAACGTTTCAAGCTAGAAGGAGGCGTTTTCTTATCTTTACTCTAAATTGTGTGCATGATGTAATAACTTTGTTTTGAAAATTGAACTGCTACCATTTTTTTTAAAATGTCTATGGTTGTTGAACAGCAATTCGCTGAAAGTATAGACGGTTTAATGTTTTTTCTCATTTCTCCTTTATTATTGATATTAAATGGTAAAGCCGGCCGGGTGGTCGAGCGGTCTGCGGCGGTAGGCTATCGACTCAACGGTCCCGGGTTCGAGTCCCGGCAGGGGCATGGGTGTGGATTTTAACACTTAACAGCTAAAGGCAAATCGTGACGGGCCGAAGTCCAAAGTTACTAAACTGGCCCATACAAAAATAAAGTTTACCAAAGTTTTATTAAATGGTAAACTGAAAATAGACATTTATTATCAAATGCCTTCCTAAAAACGTTATTTTGCTTTTATCAAAAGTAAACGAATTACGAATGTATTTAATAATTTAAAGTTAAATAAATATTCAGTTCCACCAATATTCAATATTCTGTTTTAACGACACAGATATCCTAAATTCATTCCTTCGAAATTTCGACCCTGTACCCCTTACGAAATCTCCATTGTGACATAGTTGACAGCCCTACTGCTAAAGTTAGTTCTTTGGAAAGAATCCTAGATCAGCACTATCTGTTGTATTTAATATACTACATTACATTGTTACTATAAATTAAAGTACTAATTGTTGTTATATTAATTTTCTATAAATTATATTCTTAATAATGCAAGCTTAAAAATTCGCTAGGCAACTGAAATACGTTAGTTACTTCTTACAACAGTAATTTATGTTGGTATCAACTTTAACTACGCACTATGTTTGACTAATATCACGTCATTTACAAATCAACATTTCTCGTAATATTTATTGGAAGAAGATTTAGTCATATCATTGAGAAAATTTAAATCCAAGACTTAAAATAGATATATTCCTGCAAGTCGAAAAGTTAATACTGGAATTAAAATTAACACCAAGGATTCTAAAATTATCATTCGCTGGTCTTTGAGGAAAACAATTAAACTCCAAATGACGTTAGTGGCATCTAACGAATTAAAGTAAATCTACTACGTCAAACGGAAGTGTACTTTGACTAAAGTGTGAGATAAAGTTTGTGAAGTGAAAACCCTAGACAGGAAGAAATCTGACATGGATTATTGTTTGTATAACTTTGAATTTAAAATTTAACTAATTTTGGTTGGCTGTTGAAAACTACCGAATTTCAGCTCCCAATAATCTGCTTTCCTGCACATGCTTGTCGAAATCAATATCTCGGTATAATATGTTGCTTCTGGACAAAGAGTACTCCCCAGATTATTACGACCACTAGGTATTTTGTTAAGAAGAAAAATCTTGTCATATTCTACAATGAGAAGGAATTTTCAAATCTGAAAGTTTGATTCAGTTAAAACCTCCGCAACGTTTTTTTCTTCCTAATTATCTGTTTTTCTAAAAGAAAATAATAATAAGTACAGTAACTACAAAATGTTGTCAATATTGGATTACCTTAATATGTACAGTTTGTAATAAAACAGAACATGTTTGACATTTATTCCGTCTGATGAACCCGTCTAATAAAGTAGATCTCAACAAAAATTAATTATTTTGATTTAAGTAATCAACTAGTGTTTTAAAGTATTAGTAGCTTTCCCATACTACCTGTTTCACTCTGAAACTATTCAGAGTTCGAAAGGGTTTATCATATTTGTAAGGCAGTATTTATTTACTTTCATAAAACACGAATATTCTTGGATTTTGGTAAAATACATATATTATGGTTAGCAAAGTTATTAAGATGGAGTAAAAAACATACGTTTTCCGCTGCATTAGATTACCCCATCGCAATGCAATAGGCCGGTATGACATTTTGCTGGAAGCTGGAATCTATTGAATATCATTTATGGAACGCAGTTCTACTTCTGGGAGTTCCAATTGAATTTACTCTAAATTCTAAAATTTTTGAATTGATTTTTCGAATTGACATGTATTTATGATTTTTAGGTATCTTTGACCTATGTCGGGATGAAGGATGCAATATTATCTGGAAGGGGGAGCAGATAAGCCTTAGTTTGAAGCTACCATCCATATTATCGGCAACCTTTCTCTACAGTCACAATTAATTTACATGTTTAGAATCAATTCACAGAGCTGAACATAATTTATCCCTCATATAAATAGCATTGGAGACTTAAGGAGGACATAAAATTTATGGGGTAGATATATCGTCCCATGGGTCACGCAATACAAAGTATTGATTGTATATAATTTTGTTTATCTTGGGAGGGACTTTCGGGGTGGTGGTGCATGAGATTAGGTCAGTGATTCTGCCAAGACGCCCTGTGGAGGTGTCATCCCTAAATTCTCGACAACACTCCCATCCTCAACTTTAAAACTTTGCGGTGAAACATCGATATAAATCCTGCAAAACTCCGCTTACACCCTCCGAATTTTGACTTTGCACCTCCCAAACTGAAAATTCTGGCAGAAACCCTGGATTATGTTTGCTTACTAGTCCTTGAAAAGGTTTCGCGGGTATTTTATCTTGCTCTGGTGGCTAATACCCCGCGATCACTCCCATAAAAGAAACACTGCGCGTACTTCTATCGCTGTAAAATTTCTGGAGTGCGTTTTGGCCCATCCTGTACAATAACTGTTGTTTAGTCGTTTTTTCTTGAATAGAATCAGTCAATGGCGCTCAGAAATTAAATATCAAAAGCGAAAGTGCACGCTTTGAATGCCATCCTTTAAAAAAATAACGTAGCTGTCTATTGCTACTGGCAACCCTTATTGCATAACCACAACCAAACACAACTGAGCAGAAAGGGTTTTGTGTGGAGTCGCGAGGGGAATAACCTTGACATAAAAAGAATATACCTGGTTCTCTTCTCCTCTTTTGCCATTTTGTGAGTCACGTTTTTGGATCTGATCAACCCCCTTGCGCTGGACCACACCTCGGGAGGAGACCAAGGAGGAAGGAAGAAACCTGCCCACCTCGCAGCTACGATGTTCATCTCGTTTTTCATCTTTTTTTTTTCAAATGCATTGTTGCCAGTCAAAAGAAAGTTATTATTACATGCGTCCCTTTTCTTCTCTCTCTTTCTCTATTTGATTACGTTATTTTGTTACCACACATCCATCTGTTGTCTCGACCTGTTTGTTTCAATTCTCACACATGGTGCATACATTATAAAAAAGGTTAATTCCTGTCACATTTAATTTTTTTTTACTTTTGCACACTACACGGGAAAAAAAATAGTCGCTGCCATTACCAGGGATTGAAGGATTGAACCCATATCTCCCAATAGCCACCAGGGTGTTCTACCATTACGCTAGCAAATTCACGGCTAAATTTTGTGTATATGAAGTAACCTATTATTTTGCACCGCAGACAAACCTCCCACTGATAACGTAAGTTTCATTGGATTCGTGGTAACAATACTATGGTTTACGCCCGTTCCGATAGGGGGAAGCACTGGCTGCTGGAGTTGTCAGTGAAGACTGTCCACTACATTCGGAGAGTTTAAGGTCCCTACGAGACCTTATCGCGATATTTATTTATTTAATTATTTATTGTCAAAATAACAGGCTTTATAACAATATTGGTTTACATCCATTTTTATTACAACATCTTTATATGTTTTGTAAGACATATCACATAATATCAAATTCAATACAATTTCTACAGATTCCATTGTAGGCAGTACATATTCTCCAGATTGGTGACCTCATCATTATATTCGTTTTAGCCATTTTGCAGTGAAAGATACCAGTATTGTCTACGCGAGATTTTAGTGACGGGACACGAAACTGTAACAATGATACTAAAGTCTGCAGTCTACGTCATTTTGAATTACTTTCTTAAGAAATGACAGATCCAAGATGATACGCCTTTGTTCCAACGTCTGAAAACTAGATTTTAATGATTCTATTGTAGTTTTCATAAGTAGGATAGATCCGAGATACTTTATGGGTTAGAATTTTCTGAAATTAGAATCGTATTTTCTCCAGTTGTTGCAACAAAAAATTGTTGAGAGGGATTCCAAACATTTGAGGTGTCGTTGAAAAGGTCTCGACAAGACGAGGTAAAAGACGTCCTTGATTGTTACAGTGACTCAGCGTCACACAACTATTTTCTTTAAAATGGAAATTGTTTCCATTACGTTAGACGTACCAGCACCAAACTTGGCTTCAACATTATTCGAAAACATTAAAAAAATATATATTATGAATGTTCGCGTTTCAGAACACTCCAGTTGTCAGTGTTGCCAGAAAGTGCCCAAAACTATATTTCATGAACTACAACATGTAGACACGTGGCTAAGCTGTCGTTGGAATGTTTTGGCTAGACTAGCTCAGATCTACAGGAACAGTCTTTGAGCAGGCGCCGCAGCTGTGCTAACCGGTTTAAAAATCTAATATACATTTTTTTAAAAAATGCTTCCACTCCGTGAGATCTATCCGCACCAAACTTGGCATAAACACTATTCGATACAATAGATACATACTGTCTCGTGTTCTTGTCCTTAAGTACTTTAGTTTTCACCGTTGCTAGCTTTCTTTTTTAATTAAAATTAATGTTAAATGCAGCTATCAAAGGGCCTTTGCTTATAACTTGTTTATTAATGAATTTTTCAGCGAGACTGGCTTTAATTTAAAGCAAAGTCCTAATATGTCAAGCGTAAAGTATATAATTAATGAGTCTCAGCTGTGATGATGTTGTATGGGTCAGAAGCGTGATCATTAAACATCTAAACAGCTCAAAGATTAAAAATTACACAAAGAGCAATGAAGAGCTGCATGCTAAGGGTAACTAGGAAGGACAGTAAAACAAATAAATGGATTCTATTTCAAATATATTTAGAAGATATAATCAAGACTGCGAAGATCAAGATTGGCCAGTCACACTCGCATACGAACAGCTGGAAGATGGTCGAACGACAAATCGACCTGACCCATTGATGTCTAAAGGCCATTCATAAATTGAATTGAACTGAATTCAATGGAGGACAAATATTGTACATTGGATTCCCAGACAAAAGGAACTGCTTAGAAGACGACCAAATGGCAGATAGATATGAAATCAAGCTTTTTAAGGTAACTACATGAATGAGGAGAGCAGTTGACTAAAATTTATGAGGGGATGGGTAAAGCCTTAATTAACCAGTGCATAGAAGATGGTTGTTGTTGATGGCGTTGGCACGAGTAGATTCACCATATTCTATTCCCAGATCTCATGATACTGTACATACGATCGCAGTTGTGCGATTGGCGCTGAGAAGGTACACAGGTTCGAGTCTGCTTCCAGCTATTCTGACAAAGGTTCCCCAGTATTTTATTCAGATTAACGGGAATTCCGGAATAGTACATAAACTTCAGACCTGGCCTCTATTTATCATCCATGCTCTCAAAATATTGTTTGCTGAGGGACGTCTTTCCAGTATGTGAAGGTCTAAGGGCGTAGCAGCTACATCAACACATGTTAATGTTCATACAATATTCACAATTTTGACGCAGAATTTAATGTTCGTTCTCTGTTCGCCACACAATGCGCGCGCATCACATAGAATAGTCTTAAAACTTTTTGATATCCCCTCGTATTCTTACATGGAAGTACAGTAACCATTATTTGTATGACACTTAAGAACTTGGATCGATTTTTCTTCATTTACTTTTTTTTTTTGACTAGCGTTGCTAGTCTTACTTATTTCTTAACTCTGCTCACATAAAAAAATGGCAAGTTACTTTTTGAGAAACGGCGAAGGCTAGCGAAAGTTAACATTGAAGAAAAAAAGAACAAATGTGTCGATACGGTTGATTTCTGCTAAAAGTGATTTTCGAAATCTATGACTTAAACTATGGTTGATCAATGGTGGAGGGGAGGAAGACTAGAATCACGTATGTCGAGTTAATTGGATTTTTTTTCTCTCAATTGTTGCCGTATCATCCGAAAAAACTCAAGTGTCTGTTCGCTCCCTTCAAACAAATTTCGCAAATTGAGAAATTGTGATGCGCCCTTGATGTTAATTCATCACACTTTTTAGCCTACATTTTGGTTTCTTTGTCGCCCAATCGTAAGAACGATTTGTGGTGTAGCTCAAGTGTAGAGCAATCAAAAGAAATATATACCTCACAGCCATATTTAATCCACTACTGGATGAGGCCTCTCCCGGAGAGATGAGTTGATGTACTGCTCGCACGCTGTCCAGACATGTTGAGAGAGGAGAGCCGAAGCTCTCAACTGTGATCATCACTATCTTTTGTTCACAGCAGATCCTCAATTTCATCACGATGCTGGGTGGGCACCGTTCCGGAACAGCGTGTTTATAAACTACACCGACAAACTTCTACAGGTGATTCCTCACATCAAAACACAACGATAGTTTCTCGGATAAGATATCGAAATGTCCATAGTTTCGGAGCTACAGCCTGCCGAAAGCGTGGGAAAATGAACTTTACAGCTTCATATTTCTAACATCGTGAACGATAGAGCTGATGCGATAGTCAAGAAGTGCAGTTCGTTTCTCAGGGCTACTACTTAAATATTTCTTATACATATTTTGCTCGCAATGTTTTCTAATAAAGTCCATATGAATACATATTCCTATCAAACTTCTTCAATATATAGCAAGAAAAGTGAGTGTACTGTAAGTTACCAGTATATACAGGGTGTAAGGAAAAGATGGGGAGACACTTCGGAATTTGAATCCTGACATCGAAACAAGAAAAAAGGTTAATACAAAAATGGGCCCAGTTCCGCTTCGTTTTTCAGATACAACGTTATTGAAGGCCTCATGATAGAAATGGTTCTGGAACCCACGTAAATTTGATATGTCGAAATCCAGAAGACACGACAATACCGATGTCCTGACAACGCACTACCAAAACACATATTTCACGGTGGATCTGATCTTTTATGTACCATCCCACACAGCAAAATGACGTCCCAGGGATATCTGACGGATCTCCTGGCAGGATATCGGGACGTCCGTAGGACGTCCTGTTTAAGTCCCGTTTACATCCATGGGACGTATAGTTATAATTAATCCTTCGTATAACTATACGAAGGCATATCCTTCGTATAGTTATAATTAATTAAATAATAATAATAGTAAGGTCGATTTAATTTATAGAAATTCCAGGTAGGTAATCCCGCACGGCTTTCCGGGGGACATCCATACGGGATGAACTGTTTGTATTGCCCACAGAGTTATCCCACGGACGTCCTTAGGACATCGCTATGGGAGCAGGACCATTCTGACGGTAATGGGATCTAAATGGGACGTCCCAGGGACGTACTCTGCTATGTGGGATATCACAATATAGTGGCTTGTTTTACTAAATTAAGCAAAACTTGGTTTGACAGCCTTTATGGCCTGTTTAGACAAGAACTTGATGTCATATATCTAGACTTCTCCAAAGCATTTGAAACTGTCAATTACAAACTTCTTATACACGTGCTTGCTTCCGAATTTAGTACACACGGACCCCTCCTTCAGCTTCTAACATCATATTTGACTGGCAGAGAACAACATGTCGTCTTCCCTGGTAGCACATCCAAGTGGGTCCCCATGTTTTTAGGTATCCCTCAAGGAAGCTCCTTAGGGCCAGTTTTATTTTCCCTCTTCATTGATGACTTATGTGAACAGATAGATAATTCCTGCTCGGTTCTTCTTTACGCTGATGACTGCAAAATTTTTAAGACAATTAAATCTACAGAAGATTCGATTCTGTTGAAATGTGGTGCAATCTGCTGTCAATCCTGAAAGTCAATCCTTGCAAAACTGCTGCAATGCGTTTCTCACTCAAAACCCATAACACAAAATGTACGTACACATTAGCCTCATCTAATATACCATGGGTAGAACATTATAAACACCTGGGTATCATATTTGATGAAAATCACAATTTTACTCCTCACATTGAATTCGTAACTTCTAAAGAACTCAAACTTCTTGGACTTCTCTACAGGTTTACCGATATTAAAGATTTCAGAGCTCTTCGGACATATTTTCTCATTTGTGTACTTCCTACTATTGAATACTGTTCATCTATCTGGTCTATAACTAGTGAAACCAACTTATCTAAATTGCACAAAGTCCAAAATTTCTTTATCCGCATTGTACAACACAGGGTACCCAACCTCCAACACAAATCTAATGCAGACATTTTGAATTCTCTTGACTTAAAAAACATAGACACACGAAGAAAACTAAATGACTTAAAATTTCTTTATAAAATAATGCAGGGCACACTCAGGACCAACGACCTTCTTCCACTTTTTTAACCTAAGAGTACCCAGACAAAATTATCGTTCACAACATCATTTCTACCTCTCAAAACCGAAATTGGTCCAGCGATCTCTTGTACACAGATTATCACATTTTTACAATACTCTTCCTTTGCCACCAGATTTCTGCTTCAGTAAAGGTAAATTTCTAAAGAATTGTTATAAGAATCTGGAATAAAAAAAATAAGCTTATTTCTTATGGTATAATTATTTGTTGTTGTTATTGTTATATCACATTGTTACAAGAACGGTGTAAAATGGCGTTTACTGAAACCGTGCTAACTTCTAATAAATAAATAAATAAGTCTTACATCACTTTTATATGTTGCCATGGTAACCAATGGTTCCTGTACAAACATATGGTGTTGTCATATCTTTATGTCGCATCACAAATATATATTTTTTTTTTTGTGAATATATATGAAAAAGCGTTAGAATACAATAAACGTTGGCAACACTGAAGTAATATTCCTACGGAATTATGGGTTAGCCATTCACCAGCTCACAGCGTAAGCCATTCTCTGTTTAAACAAAATTTCTGGCGGTCACATCACATACCAGTGGAGGTGTATGACGTCAAAATTTTAGTGATCCACAATGCCTCAGCCTTCCAGGAGCTTTAGTTATAATAGGGTGTCATCCCACATAGCATCCAAGCTAGATTTTCACTTGATTTTGTGCGTGTGTAGTTACGATTGATGTAAGAAGCTTGATTCAAGTTTGAAATTGATTGTACTAAGTTGACCTGATTTTGTAAGTTTGATTCAAGCTGGATATAGACTGCTGTGTTGACCGCTAGTGTAATGGCAAGTCTGTTTCACGCTTGTTGTAAGCTTGTAGCTTGACAGACGCCAACTAGTAAGTATGATTCAACCTTGATTTAAGCTTGCCATGACAAGTATAATGCAAACTTTACACTTGACATGTCAAGCTTACAACAAGTTTGATTCAAGCTTAGGGCGAATTTTCATACAAACGCTCGCTGAGTGATTTTCTTGCGATTTAGGTGAATAGCCAATTGAAACAGATGTTTAAGTAAGTGTTCTACGTGTAACACGAGTTTCTATTGGCTACTCATAAAATCGCAACCAAAGAACGCGGTGAGCGCTTGTAAGGAAAGCCGCCTTTACTCTGCTATTGTACCCTATTGCCATTTTTATCTGGTTTTAGAGACTTTTAAACTTAAGTAACTCCTCAATTGGCATTAACACGAGGCTAGCATTAATTAAAAATCAAATCGAGGATCGAGTCTGGGAGCTTCAGTACCGAAAGATAGTATTAATCAATCAATCCACGAAGTGCTTTGCTCGGTACCTTATTTTTCAACCATTAACATTGTCCAAATTTCATCCTGCAAGGAATCAGAATTACGTTTCTGCCCATTTTGTGTTGCACTCACATTTTCATGGCATTATCACACTGTAAATAATTTATCTATCAACTGACTCTTTATATATGACGTAATTGTGTACACTATTCCAACAGACAATGTTGAGTTTTATCACAGATCATCCTCACTCATGAAAGACCATACTATTCAGATTATGTTAAGGCGGTGTAATTTATTTCTGTTGTGATGTGTCATCAAGTACCACAATTGCCTTCAAGACTTCTTCATGAGCGGTTTTATTCACCACTTGAGGTGATTTATGGTTTGTGTTGTTTCGTTCGGTAGCTGCAGTCGCTTTCATCAGAGGGAGAAGATGGCGACATTTTGTCGTTGATTAATCGTTTGTCTCGAAGGTATATCCTGCTTCTATATCAACTGTTGAAGCTTTTGCATTGTAATTAAATATCATACAACGGAAGCTGCTGTTGCCCACGGAGATCATAAATTATATCATTTGTGTCTGTTTTGTTTGTTTGTTTGACTTCAATTGTCAGTTTGATAACTTAAAAGTAGTATTTAAATGCTTTACTCTCGCGCATATCTTTTCGTTACTCAGAACAGTTGTTAGTAAGCTTGTACATTCCAATACAGTTCAAGTCCTTATAATGCTCGCTGCCTTATTATCAAGCGTCCAGGTTCGATTATCGATGGGGACACAAGTGGTTCGGAGTTCGTGAAACTAGGTCCTGTCTTTAGAACGCGATCTTCATTCGGTGGAAGACAGTGGCTAACCACCATCGGTTCACCTTGTCCAGAGACCTTCGAATTGGGCAGTACACCCATCATCAACAGTACTTAAGTGATTCCGTCAGATCCCTACCCACCTGTGGGGGTGTCATCACCCAAATCCTCGAGAGCAACCCCACAAGTTAAAATTTTTTACGAGTAACCGATAGAAACCGAACAAAACTCCACTTAAAAGCCCCCAATAATGAGTTTTCACCACCACCCCGAAACTGAAAATCCTGGCGGAATCCCTGTCAGTCCTGTTATAATACAAGTTTAATAAATACTATCTTCGGATATGTTGTGAAGTTGATAAAACTTTGCATTTTGTATTTACTCAAAATTATGGTCATCTCAAAATTACTCAAAAATAAATTATTTTTGTATGCGAATGTTAGACCCTGGAGTCTAAGTCTATAGTAACACTAAAAATTCCAAACGAAAGAGAGAAACCTCATGAATTGAAAATGTTTATAATCACCGGGAATTCCGCTAGCAGTGATCCAAGGGTAAATTTCAGCCCTTCCACGTTTGGTGAATAGAATGTGATGGTGGGAGGATGAGACATTAGCCTATAAAGTGTATTTAAAAAAAACTTGGTGAATATCTTTATATTCCTATACAGTCCTATTGAATACATGTTACAAAATTAACCTAATATATAAAACCGCTCCATTACTAGACACTGGAAATAAACCAAGGAACAATGTTAGGGCTCCCTTTACCAAAAGCTGTGAATCCTGTCCTTCTTATCAGCTCATTTAGGACGTAATTAACTATTCAACCAATCCCTCCTTTGTTCATTTCATTGTCTAAAAGTCAACACCAAGCTCACCCCAATTTTTGTCTTTTCGTTTCTTGAGAATTGAAAAAAAATACAAATATTTTTACTACATTTAAAAGCAGATAATGTTTTAACTATAGAACTTTGTGGGCGTATTAGAAAGAAGTAACTTTTAACTAAGATTATGTAACAGGCCACCTATGACATTACAATTTGCGGGTTGACGCATATCTCAGGCCACCCTTTCATGTGCGCGCTCGTCGCGTGCTTCGCTTACGATTTGACTTATTAGCCAATACAAGTACGGGGTTTCGTTTTTCTATTAGGCTAGCTTTCCATGCAAGCGTGCGTTGTTTTCTTTGCTTCCGATTTGGGTGAGTAGCCAATTGGAATACGTGTTCTACGTGTAACACGAGTTTCTATTGGCTACTCATAGAAATTGCAAACAAAGCACGTTACAAGCGCCCGCAAGGAAAGCTGGCTTTAGCTATTCATTCAAATCGCAAGCGAAACATGAGTGCCTACATGAAAAGGTGACCTAAGGGTACCTTTTCATGCATGCGTGCTTCGCTTGCGATTATTTCTATCAGGCTGGCTTTTCATACAGGTTCACGTACATGGAAGAGTGCCCTTAAAAGAAATTTCTTAGCCATATTTATCGCTTCATATCATTAAGTTGTATAATTATTCCTTATCTGTGTTACAACATTGCAATAACATATTTCGTTTCTTCTCAATTCCCCAAAAAAGGAAAGAAATAGTGGTGGGGGAGACTGAACTTACAATTTAGTACCGGCTCTTTAAGAATTATGATCTCGAAGTCTGGCACAAGAGAACTGCATAAACGTATTTTTCGAAATGAAAAGGAACTAAACGTTCTTCTTTTTCTTTTGCCATTAGATCTACAATTACAGAAGCAGATTTTGATCTCCAGATTAATGACTGGACATATTTTTTCCTCTTAAGAGGAAGACCCTTGACCTAATTTGAATGGTCATTTCGCTTTTGATGCAATCTTCAATTGGCACGATCCTAGTAATGACTCGGTGCAAAAAAAAAAAACGTACCTTTTAGTTTCTTTAGAAGAAATTTAAAGAAAAAAAAACGAGCGTAGAAGGCTCTTTTGGTCACACCGGATAAAGGAAGAAGGCGGGAGGGAAAGGGGCGAGGAAAAAGGACGGATTTTTGTAGTGATCGCCAGTAACTTTCGTTGCGAATCTTTGATCACGTTGGACACACTTCGAATCCTTGGGAGTGAACATTTCCGACATGGTTCCGCCGACCTCTATTAGAATTTCAACGTAGAAAACTTTCACTATCTTCTGTTAACAATGTAAAGTTATTTTGTAATCGTATTCAACAATGAACAATGTTTACATAGTTGTCGTACATGCACAAGTTACACCGGTTTTTCAGATTGCTATTTTATATGCATCGAACTTCATTAATATATATATATATATCATCATCATCATCATATTCAGCCGTTTTCTATCCACTGCTGGATGAAGGCCTCCCCCTTTTCTTTCCACATATCTCGGTCTGCTGATATCCTCATCCATGTAGCTCCTGAAAAACGCTTGATTTCATCTACCCATCTTACATTTGGACGTCGTCTCGGTCGTTTCTTTTCTCTAGGAATCCATTGTAGTACATTTGTCGTCCACCTTCCATCTGTTCGTCTAGCTATGTGACCGGCCCATCTCCACTTCATCTTCTTCGCAGTCTTGATTACATCCTCTACCTTTGTTTGTGCGCGAATCCATTCATTTCTCTTCCTGTCCCTCCTGGTTATTCCTAGCATGCACCTCTCCATTGCTCTTTGTGTGACTCTCAATCTTTGAGTCGTTTGCGCATTCAATGTCCAAGTTTCGCA
>JAGDQP010017652.1:26225-38064 GCA_022664845.1 Lepisma saccharinum | reverse complement strand
TTACAACATGATGATAACTAATTTTAAGTTACGCACACCAATCATTAATTACTAAATGATTCAAGTTTTGAAATTGCTTTTTTTTGTAATGATACGTACCTACCGCACTTAACATACCGATCTATAGTTATCCTATAACACTACTATAGCTATGCTACGGGGTTCGCTACTACTTTAAAACAGGGTTTTAAAGCAAACCAGCAATATCTCCACCATGTGTACGATCGGTGAGATCGTCACGTCTAGTTCCCAGTTTTGGCCTTACTGTAAACTAGAGTTTACGCTAAGTCTAATATTGGGGAAAAAAGCTCAATTATTGGAAACATGATACTTTACTATTGTTTTGAGAAGCAATCCTCAAGCTTTGGAATGAGCCCAGAAATGGTCGCCTATTGAACATTTATGGGTGCATTCCAATGAGCGCTAAGACTTGAAATCGGCTTAGATAGTTTAGAAACATAGGAATGTGAAAAATATAAAAATACACATTTCAATTTAAATGCAACGTTTGGATGAGCAGGGCTAATTACAAATTAAGTTAATTTACAGCCATTACTTATTGACAATAGAATATGCGATTGAGTTCTAGACGTACCGGTGAACGACTATAAGGTGATCGTGTAAAGTCTAGATGACAAAAGAGACTTACTTGACTGTTGTTGGCTTCGTAGATGTGTCTCGTGTAGCTGAAAACGAAATAATGGAGGAGGAGACCTATCGCCTCACTCTTTTATGCTTTTGGATCGTGACGAGCAATTTTGACAAAATATACGGTCAGCGACATGAGACTCAAGGAGTATCGATTCATATACGTCATCCTTTTACGTCACTTGACTTTACGACAGTCACCTTATGTTGTCTACTGGTTCAGCAATATTCTATTATCGTATGATTAAAAAATGCGGAAATGTTACCAGCATTAGCCATGCTCACGCTGCTTTCTTTATTTGTTGTTATTACATATTTTCTTATATTTCTTTAATTGTAACGAATTAGTTTATAATGAATAATTTACAATTTCCTTGATTTTTCAAGGCTTATGCGATCATAATATATTGTTTGTAGGATTGCAAATGTGTACACTGACACCAAGGTGAGGATATTGGTGTTTGACATTGCCGTTACTGTGTAGAATCGTCAAAATCAGTTAAGTTTCACAGTTCGGTGGTCATCAGAAAAACTGTAAATGTTCAGACACACCTAAATAAATTACGAACGTTGGCATTATTAAATTATGTTTCACTGGATTGTTTATGCCACACAAAACAATAGTGAATGAAGCTTGAACGTAATGCCACTTTGAAAGGTTAGATGATAACGCAAAATATTAGTGTTGAGTCCAGGCCCATGCTTGGACTGATAAAGTATGTATAAGCACTTGACTATGATATAGCAGAACACTCACTATGTCGAAATAGACGTGGATAGTCTAACAACCAACTAAAAACTGTCTCGGTTCGTTTCGGTTTCACCTACTATAAGTCAATTTCTCTATCCCTATGTAGATACTCGCTTCCTTAGAGCCTAGCTTGCTGTGTCCAGCAAAACACCTGTTCTCGGAACAGTGTTGCCACTTGTAGTGGTGTAAAGTAAACATGATTAAAAAACTCTATTTATACATAAATGACGTGATATCACACGTACACACTCTAGTAACATGGACTTACAATCTAACTATACATTTTGTAATACATAATACATGAAAACACTTATTAAAAATATTGAAAAACGAAAAAAGAGAGAAATGAATGAGAAGAGAAGGCTTTGAAACTTCCACTGTACCGTGCTGCCACCTGCTGGAAAACATGGACAGGTTGCTCCAAAACACAGTAGCGGGAAGAATGTGCTGGCGAGGTGGATGGTAGAGAGAAAAATACAAAATAATGAAATAAAGTAGGAGGATGTGACTCTAAAGAGTAAATATAAACAATCTATACACATAGGGTAAGAAGTACAGATACGTATACAGAGATGACATCATGTAATATAAGCTGGGGAGAAAGTAAAGAAATCATGGCTTGCACTGTTCATTCAGTACAATGCATGCTGCGGCCTGTCAGATGACCCGTAGGTAAGGGCAGTAGCAGACGGTTGTACTGACATTAGTTCCTCATTATTATATCCATTGTCAGGCTGATTATTAGTTATGAATGGACCTGGATCACTTAAAAATAGTGATAAAACAAACGGTGACCCAAACAAACTTTCACTGTAGGTGTAAATACAAAATATAATTACACATACACATAGTTACAAAAATACCTATTACTCCGCCTAGCTAAGCGTCGCTTCAAGCATAGGCCCGCTGACTGGGATGCAGATCGAACGAGGGAAAAAAGGGGGTAGGTGCGAAAATCGGTAAAAACCCAAAGTTTTCACGAGTAATTGTTCCTAGGCTTATCGTGTACACAGAACGTTGCTGGAACAATGGGTTTTACCCGGACATGTTGGCTACGGCAGGACATATTTCCAACTGTAGGCGAACTTACTTCTCTCTAGCTCCCTATACATCATAGCTGTAATGATATTTCCAGTAGTAATCTGTCTAGTGACATATCATAGCTTTGGAAGGTACAACACTGTTGTGACCTTTTGTCCTATATCTGGTCGCTTTCAAAATCCTCCTCGGATCTCTCTGAGCACCGATTATCTCCAAGATGATTGCTGCATATTCGAATATTTCGATGCCAAATAATTATAATAGTTAATCAAATACATGTACCAAAATTCAAATAACAACCTAAATGCGTTAATCGTTTAATCATTTATAATAATAGTCAAATTCGTTGCCTAAATTTAATGATATGCATAACCAAAGAGAAAAAAATGCATATGAAAATTTATATAAGCGTATGCAAATTCGCAAGATCAAAAGTAGCTCTTCACAGTTGTTAGACCGGAAAATAGCGAATATATTCCAGAAAATGTTCATTTTATTCTATTTCTTCTTTCTTCTGATCTACTTTGTTATGTTCTTGAAGTTTATACTTATTTTTTTTTTCTTAAGCTTATGTCAATACGAGGTCTTATTAGCTGATCTATTAGAATAATACAGGGGCACTGCGCGAACTGATAATCACCACGGACTGTGTTGATGGACCACGAAAGTTTCAAATCCTTTCCTTGACTTGCAAATATATTTCTTTAATGATGTATTAAGGATGGGCAAAAGTTTATATGGAATTGACCTTTCTCATCGTCTGAACTCCCTTTCAGGACTTTAGGGGGGGGGAATTGATTTTCTTACATTTATTTTTTCTTCCCATTTCCTGAATTTTTCGTGAAGTTTATACCAATGCGTTTTTTTATTTATGATACTGACAACAAAGTCTCGCTGATTTCTCTGCTAGTATAACATGTACACAGTGAATCAAGTATGCAAACATGGAAATGTAAAAATACACGATTTTTACATTCTTTTTTCTTTAGTTCACAATAGTTCGTGGTGTCCTCAAATCTTGCAAATTTAACTTATTTCCCGACGTCACGCAATGATGAAATTTGCACAGCGCCGTAAGTCGGGCGACAAAACAATATTCTATTGTTACATTCATATAGTTTTATATTTTAAAAGCATATTATAATATGTCTTTTTAATATGGACTTATTTAGCCTAAAATAAATACTAAACTGCAACGATCTGTCGTTTGACTGGTTGCAGAACGCTTTAGGATTTGGGTCAGGAAACATTTGCTTGAGAGAAACTATACGAACACAGAAATAAGTAAAAAATAAAGACATACTTTTCTTATACAATTCGTACTAAAAAGTGAAAAATAATTTTGTTTATGAATAACTAAAAAGAAAAGCATGGGGCGTGCCAATTCAAGAACTTATAAATGACTGTGTATTAGAGCGCACGCCATGCTTTTCTTTTTAGTCATGCATAAAAAAAAGATTTTTCTCTTTTTAATACATATTGTTTTTAAAAGTATTTTTTATTATTTTTTACTCACATCGCTTTGAGTAAAAAGAAAATCTGAAGTAAATACTGAAAGATTATTTCTGAAGCATTACATTTCATAGAGATATCTGGTAGGTTTACTGTTAATCAAAATAATCTTGTCCGCACAAGGAAAACATACGACACTAGGAATTTTGAAAGGAGTGGAAATTTCATTACAAGCAAAACTTATCTTTTATACCGCAATTTTTCCTTATATAGATATATGTGGCAAGGCTACTGAATTTATATACTCTTATTCCTTGTTATATCAAAAAATCCCCATCCAAACAGCCATAATAAATTATTTAAGGATAAAAAATTCACTGTCAAACTCAAATAACAGGCCATAGCTCTGAAAGTACTGTAGCTATTGAAACCAAATCTGTCTCATATTATAGGCAATATAGCGTAGATTATAACAGTTTTTTTGTTTTATCAAAAAAATTCCTATCCAAAAGGCCACAATAAATTATTTCTCACCACCTCTTAAGAAATTTTCTATGCGCTATCCACCTGTGACGTAAAAGGAGGCGTGTTTTCCGAAGGGACACGAGCGCACTCCGAAGTTGAGATGAACAGGCCCTGCTATTTACTACTGCTTGTTTGCAAACAACAGCACGTGCTTTGCGCGTGCTGTGTTAGAACATGTGTTTATACACATTCTGTAGCTGATTGCTCGTCACTTTTCAATATGAAGAACAATTGTGACCTAGGATACTCTGCATTATTCTCTCTTTGTATAAGCAACTTCAAAGGTTAATAGGCCAAAGATTAGAAACTTGTTTCATTTAGTTTGTATGACCTACAGCTTTAATTGTGTTAACTTTCATTGTTCTCAATAGATGGTAGAACCTATTTCTGTTTTATATTTTTTAACTATGTCGGTACTGCAAACGTAGTTGTTCGTCTATCGTTCATTTAGGTATTAGCCATTCAAATCTTTCAAATTATTCTAGTTTCTGCTTTTTGTGGTAACAGCATCAATCACAAATAAGAAACAAATTTCATATTCTCAAAGTCCACTTGACTGAAATCTCAAATAAATTGTAAACTTAAATTTGGATGTTGCTAATAAATAACTTAATATTTTTTTTTTCGCATATTTATACCCACTACTTGTAGATAGATAGTTAAATTGAGAGATTTAAGACAAAATGTTACTTGAGCATTGATTTTGTAAGTCGATAATTAAATAATTATGCATGTCTTATCGATTCTATCTGAGATAGGACCCTAAACTCTGAAGAAACGAGGAGCATTCATTTATTTGCATACAACTTCTGTACATTCGATTTGAAGACCAGAGGAAAATAACTTGCTTTGTAGATTCTATTGTTTTCTTCAGGACAGTGTTATAACTGCTCATAAACAGTATTGCGTATACCTGAAAATCGCATAAAGGTGTGTCTGGATGCATGCTATCTCCAAATGTGATAGCTTGTTTAAAGAAACCATTCAAAGAGCTAACTGATGGCACTCTTATCTAAATTTCGCCAGAAACGGACAAAATACGTCTTCATTTAATTCATCTACAGTTTTAAAGCTAGCTTTCAGAACAAAATATACGCTTTCTTTATATTTTTCCTTTTCCTCCTTAAATTAATTTTCTTTTCATAAATTTAACTTTTATCTCTCATTGCATTTCCATTTCCATTTAGTTTCTAATTGTATTAATATATTGTTTGTCAATCTTTGATGTATAATACATACTAATCTACACCCATTTCCATATATGAAGGCTTCACGAAAATGGACTTCATGGGACAAAAGTGGAAACAAATCCCACTAAGTTTCTTTAGTATTAATTTTGTGTAAACTCGATATCATTATACGTAATTTCTTATAGTGAACGTACCGTGAGTTTGTAAAATAGAGAAAGTATTAACTAAAATGCACAATCCACTTCCAGTGGCGAAGTAAGACAGAATTACAGATCTTAGCTACTGATCCGTAATATGAAATGAGTTTCTGTCCATCTGTTTTCATTAAAGCGGTAGCGTGAATATTTAGAATGGAGAAAACTAATCAAATCAAAAGAACCTGAGTTTTTAAAAAGGCCAGATTGAACACAAATACGAAATTTGTTTCTCTCTCTCTCTCTCTCTCTCTCTCTCTCTCTCTCTCTCTCTGCTGTAGTTTGAATCCATTACAGACGAATACATTGTTCTTGTAGTGGTAGTTTAAAAACTTCATTTCTAGAATTTAAACTTGACAGACAGCGGATGGCAAATGATGAGATTGATGCTATTATATAAAACTAATTGTATAAAAAGGATTATTAAATATGAACTGATTCCACATACATACATACATACATACATATATATATATATCTTATTGAATTTCAGGCATACAGAAAACGTATTTGCTACTTTCGACTAACCCAGCTCAATTCTGCTTTGACAGCCACATTAAACTAATAAATATTGCCGCTGTTTCTTGCCATCCTGTTCTTTAATTTTTGATTTGGTATTGATTGAACTAGTGGACGTCAGAAAATGAAAAATCACTAGTTGTAATGTTGCTTCCAACAATAGTAAGTAAGTTAAATTATGTAGAATCAATAGAATTGAGCGTAGTTCTTTTGAGGAAACAAAATGGAATGTAAATGTTTACTGACATTAAAGCTACCGATATTATCAACAACGTTGTATGAGTCTCCTGTTTATATTTCAGTACGACATTAACTCATCCATCTCTTTGCTCTCTCTGTATTACTGTGTCTTTTTCTTCGTTGAGAATATCAATTGGAAATGGAAAGAATGTTTACCGGAAATCCAAGCCAGAAAGCAAGGAATGTTTAGTGTAAAGTGATTTTTGCTGTCATAGAATGTATAAAACCGATTAAGTGCAGAAAGTGGTATAACATGCATATTTGGGCGTTGAGCCTTAATTAAGTTGTAGGGAAAGTTAAGGAAAGGAAAACATGTTGCGAGTTTTAAGATTATAAGGTATAATTGCAGACGCTCACTTGCATTATGTGCAGTTTCTGCACGCTTGATTTTATTATAATTTTTAATATGAAGTTATATGAGTAATGAATAGATGACGGATATGTTTCCTTAATAGAGACAGGAACTTTTAGAAAATGTTACCAATTTACCTAAAAATGTTTGATCACATTTCATCTAATGTTTCCATGCATGTAATTTAGTTTTAATTGTATAATGCAAATCAAAATCAAGTAATCGATGATGGTTAGTTACATAAACTGGTATAGTAAACAGACCCCGAACCATAGTTAACAACATTAACCTTGGATTTTTTTAAACTAATTTTTGAGGAGAAACAGTCAGGAGTAATTTACAAATCCAAACTCGTTCCCATTAATATTATTAAACATATCGTGTTCATATGTTCGGTAAATATTCTTTAGCAATGGTTCTCAAATTTTCCAAGTTCGGACTGCTGCAAAGGTTTGATTTCAGTCTCTTTCTTTAGATGAAAATTTCAAACTTTCCACAGTTCAGCTTACATGAGTGTTACAATTATATTTCTGTACTCAATTCATTTTCTTTACAGAAATGAGGGTTACCATTGTTTTCTCCCATGCCCTCCAATTTGCATTTACATAAACGTATATATCAAGGTTATATACAACACATCAGTGGATGATCATCAATAACATTTTCTGCAGATTCCTTGTTTCCCTCAGTTGTCTCTCTGAAACCTTCAAATTATTTCAAGTTAATTGAAAGATCGATATTGGGGTTCCATGGAAAGACCCAGTAGATGCGTCGGAGGATGGATTATGGTCAATGCTGTCAATGGAGGTTATAGTCAGTACCCCTGCCTTCAAATTAAATGGGCAAACTGCTCCTATTCTTATGAAATGTTCTATGACAACTATTATCCAATCTCTCAGAAACACTGAGAACTCTATTGTAAGACACAGAAAGGCCTAGTTTGGGGAATATAGTAATCAGTTTCTTAGGTAAGATAAATAAAGATAAAATGAATCGAATGGACGATAACAGCAGAGTTGTGCGGGAATGAATCAGAGTACCAAGAAAGAGAGGCAATGGTGTTTCACTCTTTGGAGCCTTCTTCAAATTTACTGCACCTTTCCTACGTCTTCCGCAACAATTGAAAGCCAAAAGTTGAGAAGGAGGAAGACTTGATTGAGATGAATAATCAGCTTCATTAACAATATTTCGACCGTCTAATATCATTGAAACTAAGGTTTGCAAAGACAATGGTACCTAAGACTTTTGACAATCTTCTTCGGATTTTCCACACATGCTGTATGAGAACGCTTTAAAATATCACGCCACCCAATCGTAGCTGCACGCGACAGTGTAACTGCTTCTGTTTCAGAATCATATACTCAAGCTTTTCATAGGTCACTTCCTATGTAACTATTTCGCACGAATAAAATATCACGACCAGCTGTTCTAGACCGAAACTCAGGAAAATGACTCAATATCTTCTCTATAAGACGTATCGAATGAACAGAGTTAGAATCTCCACCTAACCGCTTAATTGTGTGACAATGTAATTTATTTATGTGACTGAGCTGTATAACTGGAGAAACTTCGTCATGTTCTAAAACACTGTCAAAATATACAAGTAGCTCAGCAAAAGGATTTGTTAACATAAAGATAAAATGAATGTTAAGGGCGTAACAGTACTATGGCAAAAGCATTTGTGTCACACGTGTAAGGATGTTTGTTCTGTTAACCCCGATTTTTATATTAAATCCCTTTATCTATTATACAAGGCAAAAAGGCAGTTGTCGTGGTAGACTGCGTCACTACGCAGTCTTAATACCAGTCTCAAAATTATTTTTTTATTAATACAGTAGCACCAAAATATGGGGTGGGGGCCAGTTTGCTAATGTATGTCAAGAATTCACAATACTTAAATATAATTAACAATATTTAACTTGAAATGGTGTGAACAATATTTAGTTCTGTAAACTAACACGTCACCATCTGTATAAATAAATTTATAATTTTAATTGTTTTGAAAATGGTAAATTCTTGCTATATTATCGCGTTTCCCACTAGATGGGAGTAGCGCAATTAAGAATTTAAAAACAAAAATAGCAAAACCATTGTAGGAAATATCTAGAAATCTTTCTACTGTAATTTCCTCCACAATAAAGATTCTTTCAACGCTACCTAATCTTCTAAACGGTAAGGTTTACATTTTTTACCACGAGTTTATTATTTCAAATATTTTATATGACTGTTGTTTATAGTTTGGTTTTACGAACATCATATTTTAAATATAATAATTTAGTACAACTACTTATTTTGATAATTTATCACGTTTGTCACTAGATGAGAGAAGCGTAATTGAGATTTTTTAGGAATAGAAAAAAAAAATACAAGAAATATCTAGAAATCTTTCTACTGTAATTTGCTCTGTAATAAAGATTCTTTCAACGTGACTTACTCCTCCAAACAGTAAAGTATATATTTCTAACCATGAGTCTATTGAATTAATATCTGCTGTTCTTATAAAATTTTGAATTTGAGTTTTATTTTTTGTCTTTTGGAATATACGATTCAGGGCAGAACAAGAAAGGAAAAGAATTCAGGAAGGTGTCGGTCAAATATTTGCCTGATGTGACTGAGGAAAAACCCTGGAAAAGTCTCAGTCAGGATGGTTATCTGCTGATGTCGAATCCACGACATCTCGAATCCTACACCAACGCTGCTGAGTTATGCCGAATCTGTTTAATTTCTTCATACCAAAATCTTCATATTTTCAATATAATAACCCTCAATTTCACTCAGCCTCACGATGTAATTTTGACTATAACTTCACTCAACCTCAATCTTAGTTAAGGTAACTGGATCTCACACAGCCTCACCCTCGCTTAACCTCACTTATCATCAACCTAAATATAATTCGATTTAAACCTTGTTCATCTTCAACCTAACTCGAACTCAACCTCATTTCAACCTTAATTTTGTTCATCCCCAACCTCAACCTAAATGCAAAATAACTGTTGTTGGCGCCATTTTTCAAAATGGCTACCAGTCCTCATGCTCCAAACGGTGTAAATTTTCGTTATTCGACCCGTCTTTCTGCATAACATAGCAAGAAGTAATTTTGATTGTAGCTTTCAGGTTAAATTGCTACCTTTGAATTTTTGTCGTTAGATTTCAACAAGTTAATTTATTTATTCATTTCAAAAGGTGATTACTGATGTAAATACAAGTATACTTGAGAATTAAAAAAATGGTAATTCTTAATGCATTTGAAGCTGAGTAGGGAAAATATAAAAAAAAGTATTAACTCTAAGCCAGTGCACCTGATACTAAATAGACCTACATTTCTGTAAATATATATTAATAGTTAATAATCAAATGCTTAGTAGTTAACGCTAATACGGGTAGTTCTTGAAAGTACAGAAGTTTCCAGTTCAAAAAAACTTTATGATAAAAATGCTTTTCATACCAATTTAGATTCAAGAGCGAATGTTCAGATAAAAGTACGCTTCAGGTTTACAAATTTGACTTGAAATTCGTTCATATGCACTGTGATCGTATCTGATTGTTGTAAATAAATTATCTTTAGCCTTACCTCTTCTTTCAATGAAATACGTATTCTGTGCCAGCTTTATTTAGAACAATTCCAGTTTAGGATAAATGCAGGTCAAGTAGTTCATGGCTTTTAATTCGATAATTTTTACGGACAATGTTTCTTGAGTAGATAAGGGAATGCATCTGTAATTTCTGCACATTTGTAAGTACATAATATTATTGTAGTCGAAGTACCTGAATCGCACTTACCCTAAGCTCGAATAGGGTCTAATCAAACCTTACTTTATATGACATGCGGAACTGCCCAAAGTACGGTAAATCCTTTCAACATTACTCGATACATTACCAGCTCAGATGCAGTCAGAATGCACAGATCGTTTGTAAACGTATGTTTAATTTTTCTGATAGCCATAAAGAACGGTTGTTCTTCGAGTAACGGTAAGAAACGAGTCTGTTAGCGGAGCCCACATAATATACAGCTGATTTCGGATCTAGCGAACTATAAGCCAGATTTTGATGCTTGCACGTGCATTTGAAAGCTCTTTGCCATACTAAGACACAGGAAATACATGGGTCGGCAGGATCTTCCTGGGACCCATAAGGCGGTTTTAAAAAATCATAATTTCACATTTCTTGTGATAACACTTACCCCAGACCATATGGGCGCCCTAAGCTTGCGGAATCTTGATCTACACTTCAGTACCTTTCAAACGGTCACACTTCAAAATCAGTGAAAGTGTTCAAAGGTTACGAACCTTTTAGCTCAATCACAGAATTTTCACAAATGATAGAAAAGGGCACCTGTCGTTCTGTCTGTCTTTTTGCTTTAGCAAAAGATGGTTGATTCGTTCTAGGGGGTTTTGGGAATCAATTGCGAGCCTCGTAGAGGGAAACTGATGCTTATGTTTTATAAGAGTTGCCGTTTTCGAGATACGGAGCCTACCGTGGTCCAGAATCGACCTTTTCTACGAAGATTATGCACTTTCTTTTAATATGGAGAATTACAAAATAAGTGAAATCAGTACAAGAACCCATTCGGGGTGAGTGAGGGACGAATTTTTCTCACAAAATAAGTTATATCCATTTTGCTAGTGACTTTCTTTGTGTCACTATGGATGAACGGGGGATACTAAGCCTCTTAATTTCATTAATTTTACTACAAAGGAAGCAATTCCGCCATAGTGACACAAAGGAAGTCACTCGCGAAATGGATATCGTTTCTTTTGTGAGTAGAATTCTTGCGTCACTCTTCCCTTTATCCCGAAAGGTTTTTTAGGTAGATTTCGAAGAAAAATATACCTATTAAGATCGATACGATATAAAAGTATATATATATCTATATATATATCTATCTATCTATCTATCTATCTATCTATCTATCTATCTATCTATCTAT
>JAGDQP010017652.1:0-26215 GCA_022664845.1 Lepisma saccharinum | reverse complement strand
TATCTATCTATCTATCTATCTATCTATCTATCTATCTATCTATCTATATATATATATATATATATATATATATATATATATATATATTAACACGCTAGCGGCCATAATTTTGAAGATAATTGAACCAAATTTTTATATGTTGTTTCTAGGCTTAATAGCTCGGTTAAGTTCGTTAATGAGCAAAATCGGTCGCCATATTGGATCCAAAATGGCCGCCGAACCCATGGTTGTATAGAATACACAGCCTAAACCGCTGGGGCTATTGAAATCAAATTTGGCATAAAGGTACAACATCACTTTTTGATTACGAAAATGTTACCTAATGAGTTCAAAGACGCCATTTTGGATCCAAAATGGCGGAAGTAAGAAATCTATTTTCCATATTGTTTGAGCTAGAGATACGAAATTTGACATAAAGGTGTATTGCCACTAGTAGTTGAAGCAAATATTACGAAATGTTGAAAACGTCGTCATCTTAGATTCAAAATGGCCGCTGAACCCATTGTTGTATAGAATACACAGCCTAAACGGCTGCAGCTAGAAATGTCAAATTTGGTAACACTATACATTATCATTTGTATGTTAATTCAAATATTACATGATGTATCCAAAGACGCCATCTTGGATCCAAAATGGCGGACCTATAAAAACATTTTCCACACCGTTTGAGCCAGAGATACGAAATTTGGCATAAAGGTGCATTATGAGGAGTAGTTTAGGGAAATATTACAACATTTGGGAAAAGTCGTCATCTTGTATCCAAAATGACCGCCCAAAATTACCTTTTGCACACCGTTTGAGCTGGATAAATGAAATTTTACTTGAAGTTGTACCATCACAAGTAGGCCACGACAATATAAGAAAACTTTAAAAAAGTCGTCAACTTGGATAAAAAATGGCCGCCCAAAAAACCAATTTCCAAATCATTGAAGGTAGAGAAACGAAAATTTCTTTGAAGGTGTATGACCAAGAGTAGATTACAATAAATGGGCAAACCTTCCTTTTGGGGGCGCAGCCCCCGTGGGAGGGTGCAGATGGATACCATGGTGGTGTAGTGCTACAGTGAGATTTTGGTTAAGATAAAGGAGGCGCATCCTCTCAAAAGCACTGAAGTTGGGGACGAACCCTCAAACGGGGTTTGGGGGCAGTGCTCCAAGTGAGACAAAGCGAGTGTATATATATATATATATATATATATATATATATATATATATATATATATGTGTGTGTGTGTGTGTGTGTGTGTGTGTCTTGTGATGTATCGTTGAACAGCTCTTGATGAATAATCTACAAAACAATAAATAGTTTCTCGATAACTCTCATATAAGGCGAGATTTGAATTTTTGAAAAAAAACTTCGAGATCTACCTCAGCCTGTTGGCCTACCGAAAGGGATTTTTTGTATTGATATAACATACAGGAAGCAAGTCTATTAAGGTAACGTATAAAAATGATATGCAATACATTACAGTTTCATTTTCGGGAATTTCCATCGCAGAGTAAGATAGAAACATATAATCAAAAGTTGAAGAAAAGAAGAGCGAATGGAAGGGAGGTCAAAAGACGTTGCATGTGAAACTCAAACATTTCAATTACTTTTTATGATTTTGAAAATTTACTTTCTTTCTTGTCTTTCTTAGTTACACGAAGGTAACACACGTATACAATTAGACCTTTGGTAAGGTTTCTATACACCAATCATCCTTGTGCAATCTACATGGCATATACCAAAATTATTTGTCGTTTCGCTGTAGTTAAAAAAGAAATGGGATTAAGTTAATATAAATTGCTATCAATGAATATGTATGAACTTGTAATTGTATGGGTCATTTATGTTTCCCAGCGTCTACCCAATACCTATGCCTACCACTAGCTACGTAATAAAGCCCCAAGATACTTTCCAAACATTCGACGTCCTTTAGGTAAGGATTACCCCAGTCATTCCAGGCAAGTGCCGGGATGGTACCACGATTTTCAAGGTAGGAGTTCTTGAAGTCATCAATATATATATAGCAAACTTGCGCAACCCCATATTTAGGTTGTACTTCATACAAAAATGAAGCAGTAATTTTGAGATTCTGGCATTAAAAGGGACAATGGATGCAGTAACCGCTTTAACACTAACAATATAAATTGTTCAATCAATAGTACTTGAAGCGGGGACTAGCCTGAACATAGAACTCCAACATCCTTTTACTTCTGAGACCTATTCTAATGAAGCACCATCCTGGTGGTTTGGGGGCTACGAAACAATAACCATTGACACTAATTTCGTCTTTAGTGCATCAAATTAAACCTACAAATTCACTAATTAAATTTAGAGTGCACTCAGCCCCGTGTTGCCTTACTTGGCTAAAATCAGACTTGAAATATTTAACTATGTATTTTAAATAGAACTTTATCACATTTTCGTTTTTATATCTCCACGAATAATGAAGCACTAACATATCGATTAGTGTTTTCTGGAAGCACTAACGATGCAATAACGATCGAACTAGATTTCAACTTGAAAGCTTCGGTGGGGGTGAGTGCTAGCGTGAAGTTGGCCATCCATACTTTTGTTAATTTTGGCCGTAATTTTGAAGCACTTAGGAGCACTAACGAAGCAATAACGGATGCACTATAAGTGATCGTTAGTGACCATGTGGAGGGGAGGCAACTTCACTGATGTATTATATTGTCTTGTTTTGATACTCGAATACTCTGTAGCTTCTTCTCCTTGTGAAAAATTCAGAAATATATTTGTTTATGTAATTTAAAAGAAAACTATTCTTTTTTCTCAGCAGAAATATGTTTATCTTAAATCTATTAAATGCACAACACTATCCGTATATTGGTATTTGGACTGACTTTGAACTGACTGGACTGTGTTAGTAATTTTTGGTGAGGCACAAATGGACGAATAATGTCCGTGTCTCCCCAACATAGTTTGTTTGTTTAGTTTGTACTAAATAGTCTACTGAAGGCTTAAATAAAAACCACATATATATATATATACCAAATACACACTTGATAATTCCGTTTGGAAATGTGTACTTGTATGAACTTTGTTTCTCTTCGCTGGTGAGCCGATCGAGGCAGTCGTGTGGTCTGAGGCTTTAGACCAACGTCTCCAAGACCGCAGGTTCTAATCCCGCCTGGGGCATGGATGTCTGTGTGACACTTATTTAATCCTGACGATCCGAAGTCAAAGTTACTACACTAACCCATACAGAATAAAGTCTCGATGGCGAATATTAGAACTAAGGCCTGAAACCGTTTATAACTTAAGAAAGATGACTTGATAATGGGTGTCAGGAAAATTGAACCGAACATTTCAAACTGGTTAAATTAAAACATTCTTAGATTTCGCACTAAACCTAAACTTGACTATTTTTATAACGTTTAATGCTTTCTTATTTAGTGTAAGATTTGCTTTATATTCCAAACTATGTCATTTGTTTGCTGTATTTGATAATATTATGTTATTCTAAAAGTAGCCAACAAATTACATCGCGACCCTCTTGAACACAAACCGCGACCTTGACGTTAAGAAATGCTACCTCCATATATATATATATATATATATATATATATATATATATATATATATATATTTCGTGGTTCCCAGTGTACTTTGAAGCAGAAACACGTACATGTGTGATGTAGGATTACAAAGAAAGAAGACAACTGAGAAATGGAAAAGCAAAACACTGAAAATGTAGATTTTCCCCGTGTATCGTACAGACCCTAAAGATACTCTATGCACAACCTCTCCAACTTGGGCAATATTGACGATAAACTGATACAAAATACCAGCTCCCGAAAGTTCGTATTTGTATGTCTGTACCTCGGAAGTGAAATGCACTGTGAATATCTCGATTTCGCCACGCTCTTTCACATTTGTAGCCCTATTGTAGTATTATCAATTGCCAAATCTTCTACAAAACGAAAATTACATTGTTGTGAATACCACCAGAGCGTCTTCATATCTACGAAACTATGTACTGAGTTCCAATTTAAGGAAAAGCGTTGCATAGTTAAGTTTATGTTCGACAACAGAAAATTCTCAACTGACCAGTTGATATTAATACCAAATATGATTTGTTGTATTTATTCGAACGCAAATACACCGGAACTAACATTAAAAGACCAACAATTTGATGTATTTTTGTGTAATGATTATTTGAACTTGTGAAATTGGTCCCGTTTGCAATGAGTAAAAATGTCGAAGTACAGGCTTGTAGTTCATAAATTGTCAAATATATGAAGTATCGTAATACACAAATATTGAAAGGTAAGAAAGTGCTAGATTTTGGTGTATATGATTAATTTGTCCGCCATCATGAAAGACGACATATTGGATAGATGTTTTTTTTTAATAGCAAGTGAGTCGTGTGTCATATCAAGCAACACGCAAATGAGATTTGACCTATCTCCTACGATGTTTTAGTTATCTTCTCTGAAATGTGTCGCTTGATATATGAATGTACCTCCAGTACAATCTTGTTTTTTGCAAAGTGGTGAGAAGGTGAAGCATCATAGAACACAGATGTGGAACGTTGGGAGGAATACTTTTTATAGTCCAATATGAAGGTAACCGCAGTATTGAATGGATGTTTGATATAATGCGCTGCTAGATAAATGATCATATGTACTGTAAACTTTCAGTGAAAATAACTTTGACAGTGTCAGAGTTAACTTAAATCTGACACATGGAATGATTTCTGGGAACATTCTCGTGTTGCTTGCTATATCACACGACTCAATTGCTCTTTGATAAAATTATCTCTATCCAATATGGCGGATTTCAAGATGGCGGTAACGTTGACTCCAAAATGTAGCCCTTCCCAACCGTTTCCCATGTAGCGGACTTTAATTATTTCGATCATTTTTTTTAAAGACTGAAAACAATTTATAAAAATTGGATACACCCATGAAAATGACACAGGGAATTGAGAAAGTTTTAATTATTTTCAATTATAATAAACAAGTTGAATGATCTCTAAAAGTGAAAAGAAAACTCAAGGATGTAAATACGTTTATCGACGTGCTATGCTTTCTATTCTTAACACGGTTTCAACAAAAATAAAATTGATCAAATTTTCTAGATTATGGGTATAACGTTAACTTGATTATCACAACAGATTTCAAGAAATAATACCATAAATGTTGCACATATCTTTATAAATTGAATAGAACTCGCATTAATTCGTATATTTAAGGTGGTACTTTGAGGTTCGGATCTCCCCTTTGGAATACAGTGTGTATAAACATTGCTATTTGTTTCGGAAAATAGGACAAGTTTAAAGAAAGCATTTCAGATATCGGTTCAGATATATATATAGAGAGATCAAATTTGATTTTTAGTGATTACATTTATTGTGAAGTCTACAATTTCGTAAGGTTACAACCTTCTCTTACGGAACCTTTACACTATATCCACTCACGGCATGCTAGCGCCTGAACAAAAACTGATGAAGAGAAGAAACTGGTCTCTCATCTGGGTTTAGATATCTTAATCGTCCTTAAAGCTTTCGATTTGGCAGGCTATAACTTTATCACGTACTATTTATGCACTATGTGTACTGGTTCAAGTGTTATTATTATAAAACATGTATATTTAGCACGCCACCATATTAAATTCTCTGACGAAACATTGGATCTTTTTTTAAATTTGTCGCTCCTTCGAACTTCTCATTTCCACATTAACTTTGAATACTTGAGACTTTTGGTTCACTTACTGCGAGGGCTTTATTATACGAATCCGCCATTTTGAAGATGGGGGTAAAAAAATGTTTCATCAAAATCTGATGTCTCCCTAAGTTTTTCTGAACTCTCTAAGGGTCCACATCGTAATTCCGTAATCAAACTTTCCGCACCTCAAAATTTCTCCGTGGGTATAGGGCGAATATAAGACTATTTCTTGAGATTCAGCTACCAAAGTAAATCAAATTGAATTTAATATCTGTATCTGGTTGGCAGAGTTGTGAATTAAAAAAGATCTGCAGAAAAAAAAAACATCTAAAATATTACCTGGAATCTAGCATTTTGTTATTTCACACATTTACTTTTGAAAGAGATTCGAAATGAACTTATGTTTCTCCCAATACAATGGGCCATTTAATGGTAATTTGCTACATAACATATAAATACGAGTATGTCGCTATGATGGTATCCTATTAAAAATACGTTTTAGTAAATTGTAAGAAAAAAACGTCTTTAATAATAGTTGTTATATTTAGATAATATATAATATTTAATTTTTTCATTGCTACTGGTTTAGAACACTAACAACAATGTACAATGTCACGCTCCAGAGTCCAGACCATATACTGTCAGTTAATTTACCATACATTAACTTAATCTTTAGACAAAATCCAAAATTAAATATGTCTTCATTTATTTACATCACATGATCGCAACGCCTACACATGTTAAATATGATAATTCTATATTATATTCTCACCCACATAATTATATCACTTCAGTAACGTAAATAAAAGTTGGCCCAATCCCCTCCCCCTGCAATTCAAGTAACATTTTAGAGCCTTTGTCTTTACACACTAAATCAAAACAGCGAAATTCCTATCGATTTGAGTTGAGAAAGAGAGCATCCTTTTAGAGTGAATTTTCATCAGAAAAAACGAGAAATTTCCGCTCGGAAAGGATGGGATTTGTGGTAGTCCATTTCAATGGGAATGTAGACACTTTTAGATGATTTCCATCTATTTAAATAAAGTTTTCATCTTTTGAACACAACAACGACGCAATAAAATGTTGAAAATGTAAAACATGCAAAAGACACCATTTATTTATAAGTAGTAACAAAGAAAAGTAATTTAAGTAGTTGTGAATGAAGAAGAGTAAAAAAAAACTAAAACTGGGGGAGCTTTTAACCCGGTAGTTTCTTTTTATTTGTTTAAAAAATGTTTTATTGTTAATGCACATTGCTTACATGCTTTTCACTGAAATATCTGACCTTTGGTTTGATCTCACATGTTTAACAAAAATTATTCGACTTGTTACATTGTTACTTAGATTCTAATTGCAGAGAAGAGAACGAACTTATTGATTACTTTCATTTTCCCTTTTCTTTTGTTGTTAAGCAAAATTCAAGCAGCACGCGCGCTGCATCCACATCACTACTGTCACCAACGGCCAACTACGGCTCCTGCTCACTCACAAATGTAAATTACCTTTAGGCCCGCAGGGCCACCGGGTCAGGATTTCTGGCCATAGAGGGCCACTTTCATCCTTGGAATAAAATCTTGTGGGAGTCTGAATTATTTATGATTTGAAGGGGGGGGGGCGAACCGGAGCCTGCCCCGGACACCTAGCCTCCACCAAACAAACAACCAGATATCCTCAAATATGGTGCAGCCTGGTTTTATATCCCCAGGCTCCGCCCACCAGGATCCCATTGGCTATTGGTCCCAGAGCGATGCGAACGTGTCGCACGTGAGGCTTGGTCGGCTTTATTGAGGTTAGTACAAATGTATGATACAGTAAAATTGACATTTAAATTATACAAATAATGCGCTAAAGGCAACAAGTAATCTACATGGCAGGTTTTTGCCTGCAAACAATACACGACAGCTTGATTGTCAACCAACAGGTGAATAGGAGGAATTTTGTTTTTCATTTGTCTCTGCTTTTGTTTTCTGGCCAGGTATCGAACATCTTTGAAATGGTTTTGTTCGTCTCGTCAGTACTTGAAAACAACGTTAAAAATTTCTTGCACATTGTCTCGTATATTTTTCTAACCGAAAATATTTAATGTTTTCTGTTTTCATACCAATATATACCCAATGGGTAGGTAACGACCCACTTTTTCGATTCGAGTTAGTTTAATATGGTTAAAAACAATTATTCATTTTATACTTGACTTCCATTTTCCAATGCCTTTTTTAAATTGAGTTTGTAGTTATTTGCATCCGACGCTACATCTAGTTTCTTATATTATAATCTTTCTCCATGAACCAGTAATAGCTAGTTTTACTCCCTCTCTTTCCTCTACAAAAGACATGATATACCTTACGCGCTTTTGTTTCTGAAACATTGTATAGTGTTATTAGAAAGACAAGATAGCACTGTAGTAATGCTATTAGCCATATTGTATAACTTTGAGTAGTATGGATTTTAGAAGCTATAACATTTTAGGTGGGTCGTTAAGGGCCCAGTGGGCCTACTGTATCGAAGTCAATTAGTTGTACACATATTTCACTTTTACATAATTTAGCAAAAAAACGAATACATGTATTTACACAAGAAGAATTTTATCGTAATTGTTTTGATTATATATAATGTTCACTCAAAATATGAACAAAATCGAGAACAAAAAATAGTTCTGGGCATATACGGGTTAAAGTAAACGACGCGACGTTTTTCAGTTACAAATTGCGCTCAACAAAGTTGACTAGTCGCCATGAACCGTGATGCATTGCAAATCGCTCTAAAAATACGTAAAGTCGAAAAAATACACCACTTAGTTATCGCTTACACCCATTACAGTTATACTGAACTAACAAGGCAAACCATCCAAACAATCACTCGAGATCATGTTGGATTCAGTATGGCGGATCGAAAATGTTCTTAATCACTAGTAACTCGGCTATCTCTCAACCGATTTTGGATATAGTTTTTATTGGAAAGATGAAGTTACAAACTACACTTTTTATTCTTACAATGTGTTTAAACTTCCTAGTCAGTGACTTGCTAAGAAAATCTGAAAACTCTAAATCTCATAATGGTATATTTAATTATTTATGCAATTCTCTCAAAAAACGGCAAAATGAAATAGGTATTATACAAAAAAGTGTAAAATTTCATAAGGTTTAATTTGAAGTAACAAACGTGTAGTTTCGGAACAACTGACTAAATAATTAAAATAAAATGGAAGCAGTCATGAATAGCTTTAACCATCAACGGAAAATCCAATTTAGAAATGCAAACAGTGATAGCACTAGCATGGTCATATTGGAAGGCGAGGCTGATGATAAAAATAACAATGAAAACATCTCTAATCGGTTGCCAATTCAGAACTCCATCAGAACAGATCAAACATTTTCCTAAATCCAAGTACAGAGGATAAATTTTAAAGGATATTTTCATACAAGAGCATAGCAGTCACTGTGTAAGTTCCGCTTTACCAGCACATCAAGAAGACATTATATGAATTAAGTGTCCTAGCTACCTGGAAATCCAAGAAGATAACTTTGAAACTCATTTTTTTAGCTCATTTATGAGACGAAGGTTTTCCTCGTACCCTAACTTCATTTACACCCATTCTCTTACATTCTGAAACTCAATTCAGTTCATGAAGAATTTTCCAGATTGCGTACTATCATCACACCTGAAAAAAAGATGCACTATAGGCTGATGGTGGAGTTTGTAGGAGAGAAAGATATAATATTTTTAAGGACGGATAACTTTTTTAAAATATATTTGTAAGGCTTGGCGGCTTTCAGTTTGCAAAAAGAAGTAATGTCATGTATTGTGGAATACTTGCAAGCATTCATGGAAAACTTCCATACCACGCTAGCGGTGCCACCGGGACAGCAAGAGGGTCACCGGAACGATAGTGGTCCTTTTCTACTAAAAGGCTTAATTTAATGAAAATAAATTAAAATTTTGATATTGCACGTTGTCTCTTTGTGGTGTTGTACCACCATAAAACATCTGCTTTTTTCCCCTCCCGTTGCCGCTATTGAACGTTACCTGAAGCGCGTCAAATAGTACAACCGCGTCGGCCGATATGGCCACATTGAAATTTATGACATCGATCGACATTGTTTCACGACATTGACCCCATATTCAAGGGTAAACATCTTGGCGAAGGTCGGTTAAAGATATCGATTGCCATCGTTCAACATCGACCACTGACGTTGCTCAATATCGGTTATTAAGATCGCTCGAAATCAGCCATTGACAAAATAAACTAATATAATTCTGCTTTCTTACTATTTTTTAAAAGGAACCCCCTTTTTATATAGGACCAGTAACATAGACAAACCAACAAGAAAAAGTAAAACACTTTAGAAATTGTAAAGCTAACTTACTACTTATGTAAAAGATGCTGCTTTTCTGTAGCTAAAGTTACACCACCCTACTGTGGTAATGAATTGCGAAATTTGTAGTTCCGCTCCATTGTAATTAGTTTACGGCTCTTCTGCTTTTACTTTTTCTCTTTTTCTTGTGAAGAACTTAAGAATACAATAGCCATGATTACAATGGAACAGTTTCAATTAAATGAAATGATGTAAAACAAATGTAAAGAAACTTAACTTTAACCTATACTAAGGGCAACCTCCTCTTAACAACGACATTTCCTCTAAAGAATACGGTCCTTTCTACCGCACAAATGTAATCAGCATAATAAATATTACTATAAACCTTGTTGGTTTGTCTATGTATTACAGTGATCAAAGTACCCTTGGGGAAAACACAATCAACATTAACACTTTATTTGTCTATGTCCTTCACGTGAAAGGACATGTTATTTCTGCACTTGAACATACTTCAACGGTCAACAACTTCTTTGTCGCCAAACAAAGCTGGCCGCGTGTTGAAAACAACATGAAGTTTCATATTTTACCACCAGATGGATATATCATTGCTTGAATAAACATCGATTGATCACATAGATCGACCTCGATCAACATAGACATAGATTATCGATGTAAATTGACATGGTTCAATGACGATTGCTCTATTTTATTCAGTTTCATTTATGAACAAAAAAAATTTTGGAAAATATATTTGTTTTTTGCACAATATTTACTATAGTTTTTGAAAATATTCAAATTAGTGATAACGGCAACCGATGTCGATTCCACATTGTTCGACGTGGGCTCAAACAGGTTCGCACTCGCACCTGCATTAGCGATGTGGAGTGATATCAGTCCCATGGACTTCCAGCAGCAGACAACGTGCATGTGCTACTGGGAGCGGTACGTTTATGGCGGTTGGGGGAGGAGGTTCACGGGGCCAGTGAACAACATTCGCATTGCGCGGTGATGCAAATCGGAAGACTATGCACTACTGAGCAAAATTAAATATTAAAGCTAAGACGTTACAGCCAATGCATATAAAGGACCCGACACTAGCGAGTATAGAATGGGTGATAGAAAACAGCAAATATTCAATCTCAAATCACAAAATATAATTTACTTCTTCAATCATAACATTTCAGAATTGACATCTCGTATGGAGCGTATTCGAAGCAATATAGATTTGAAAACATAAATTATTTCTTTTTACAGACCAAATCATGAAACTCTTCAACGAATTAGGACAACAGTAACAATAAGGACAACTTTTAGGGACGCCATACAAAGATCTCAATTACAGCGGGACAAATGGAAAACATTTATTACCTGCTACCGGGAGTGGTTGGAGCTTTTCCCATGTTTGCTTGGAAGGTAAAGAAGTGGAGAATATTTTTGTTGAAACTAAAATATTTGAAGACCGCATGAAAATAACATACTTTGTTCAATTTTCTTGATTTTGCAGAAGAGCGTTTTAAAAGTCTATAATCAGCATTCTGTTTACCTGCACATCAAATAACTGACGGACTATTCATATTCCCTCCTTGCATTATAATGTTTTATAAAAAGCATACAAAGGACAACCAGATTACACTCTTATCTAAATTTAGACAAAGCACGTTCTTATCCTGAGGTATTAATTTGGTGGCAATGTGATAGAAAGTGTCCTTTCTAGGAAACATTATTGAAGGACATAAGCGGATTGCCAATGTTTGCTGAAGTTGTACAGTGTTTGCTTCTGATAGAGTTCATGAGATGTGAGAGAAACTTTGAAGTAGTTGATGGAAAGGTGAAGGACTTATGGAGAATATCACACTGGAAAAGGTACCTCAATCAGCCACAATTTTCGAAGTGATAAAATAAAGAATGGCAACAATGATGAAAAAACTCAAGAAGGTTGCAGAGCAGAAATGCAAAGAAAGTCAGATTTTCGAATTTTGGTTCGAAAATGTTGATAGCATTTTCCCAATACTAAGAAATCGAAAAAGATCAAAATAGAGAGAGGAAAATTTGGATTTGAACATCAGTGCTGTAATGCGAGCTATACCTCATGGTCCTCATGGCTTCCTGGTCGATCCCTGATCATTCCATGTGAACCGTGTGTTGGACAAACAACATGTGCTTGAGTTTATTCGTGACTCTACCGTTACCTCCCATTTTCTTCATTCCACCAATTCTTCCATCATCATCCTTTCGGCTTGATCTAAAAGTTGCCTAAAAACCTTAAATCAAATTCAATTCAACCAGGCAAAAAGAAAGCTGTTACGCTTTATGACCTTACCAAACATGAAAAACACACGAATTTGACAATGTTGATTTGAACTTTCATTTAAGGCCTAAGGAGATTTCTCAATGTATTCGAGATATATGTGGAATAATTTACGAAGATGAATTCTCTCCCTATCAGGAATTTCTTACAACTACAACTGGTCATTATGACAAATGAAATGCGTGAAGGCAACAGCATATTTGTTGGATAAGTAAGGAAATCCTTTTGATGTTTGTGCCAGCAGTGAAAAGTGCCTAGCAAATATAATTAAGAGAAAAGAAGAATAAAGAAAAAAGCACAGTAAACGCCAACTGAACTGCATCCAAATAAGTGAGGAAGGCCACTTAAGTTTTGTGAGAAAGAGGTTCGCTGAAGAATCAGAATCAATAATGCACCTTTCAAAGATAATCTACCAAACATTAAAAAATGTCAAAAGCACGTAGGTTATTGTTGAAGAACAAACTGCTTAAGCTATTTGGATAAGGTATGTTATGTTCTGTCAAGTGACATCAACGTAACTTTTATTAGTGAGGAATGGTTATCTGACAAAACAACATAGAGGACAATTGAATTGGGCAGTGCAGAAAGAGTGCATGTGACAAAAACGTACTTTAGATAAGATAAGATAAGATAAAGATAAAATTAATTGTATGGGCGGTAACAGCACTATGGCTTACGCCCGTCCCGAACGTACTTTAGAGTAAAATTCAATAAACTGTTTATCTTTTACTTGTGATGCTTTACTGAAATAAGAATTATTGTGTCTTCATAAAGAGAAAATACCACATATTTAACCCATAAGGACAGTTTGGTATCTTTATTATTTTCGTTGCTAATAAAGTTTAAAATTTTCCACATGTTCCTCTTCTGCACTAAACACATGTGAAATTTGCATTTTTAAATAATAGAAGTGTAGAAATCTTGACTGTAAGTTAAGCCTTGGAGCTATTTTCTCAAATTAAATGCAATAGATGGAATTAGTAAACAATGAGCCTCAAGTTACACGGTATTATGAAACAAAGATATTAAGTAAAACAATATTTTTGTTAATTTCTTCTTGATTGCACGACACTCACTTTTCTTGAAACATATTTTGTCCTTAGTCACCTGTATCGTCATCCACACTATTTTCATTGTCTTCTCTCGGCTCTGCCTGCGTTCTAGACCACATCAACAGCATATCGTAAAAGCCATATCTTAGCACATGGTTCTGCAGTTTCTTTTTATTGATAGGAACACTGAAAAAAGTATTCGTCTAAGTCAAACCAAAAATAATAGCAGAATCCAGAGTAAGAGTAAATGTGTGTGCTACAAGATCACACACGAAAGTCTCACGGGAACTTTTTCTCTTTGAGTACGATCATTTAGACATCTCTGTATTCTCTGTACACCTGAAATTGATATGTTTTTTTTTACTTCTGCATGTTTGGTTGTATTTTTTCGACTACCAAGGCTTGAATGACTTAATGTTTGCTGTGGCAACGATGCCTTTAATATTAATTGGTCCTGACGTTCTTAACCAGATAATAAGTTCCTTAACTCGTTCTAGAGTGTATATTCTATTGCCTTTCTCTGTATTATTAGAGTTTGGAGAAATATAGTGTAAACTCTGGTATACTCGTGATACAAGTAATCTCGTGATAATATTTATGAAGCTTGTCACAGGTTTACCTGAAGAAGTAACCTGTCGACGTTAGACTACTAGATGCTAGCACCACTGAGCATCAATCTCAGAAAGGGAACCTGTCGCTCTGACTTCAGCTGCTTCTTTTAAAAGGTTTGCTGTGAAAGGGTAAAAAACTATCATAATTTTATATCGGGTTTATCAAGTATTAATTGTTGATTTATTGCAAAATGTGAAACACATTTCGAAACTTGAACTTAGCGTCTATTGAAGCCAATTACATGTAGGCAAGAGGAGAAAAATCACCTCCGCGTTATATTGTTTGATCAGTGATACCAACACGTACGTATTGCACGTAATTTCTTAGTTTCCATTGTTTCTTTACACTATATGAAATGTGTATACAGATTTAATGAAAATTATGTGTGCTGAATCTTTTGATATGAAAAATAAACTTGTGGAATGAGCATAAAATGTAGTTGAATGTTGTTTCAAAATTAATGAAACACATATTATTCCAAAATCAGTGGTACCAATATTGCCAAATAGAAGGATAAATAAAAAATAAAGGATAAAGAAAACCAATAAAGATGATTACAACTGTTGAACATGTGGTGGAAGTTACAATGAGAATGTGTTCTGTAAGAACGATGCAAAATGGATTGCATGCGACTGTTGTCCTTTGTAGTAACACTACACTTGTCAGCAAGTGCCAGTGAGTGTGAAAGTGATCCAGACTAACACAGTTTTGATATATTATCACTGGCTACATTCACAATCTATGTTTCTTGTTTCCATTTTATTTTTCATTTGGAAGTGTGGTGGTGTTAGTTCAGGTAAGTTCATATTAAATAATTTATAGTCTACGTAAAAATGTCTTGTTGATATAATCGTATTTAATTATTTGTTTTTTAGTGTAACCAATGCCCCAGTGCATTTGAAATATAATATCATGAGATTACCAGCATGTTGTCACGAGATTACCTGAACTCAACCTGCTCATAGTGAAAAATACATCTGAACAAAAACAACAGAGGTGTAAGAAGTTCAGTCAAGCTTTTCAGCCCCTAAAGTGGTGAAATGGAGGATGGAGGAGACAAGTTCCTAATCGGCAGCATGTAAGAGGAACATTGGAAGTCGGCGCGAGTTTCCAAGGTTCATGATGTTCCTTAGGGTTGGTGGGAGTGGGCGTGGTAGACTTTAGGGCCATCACCAGCCTTATGGCTTGAAGATCATGAACTTTGCGACCTCGGGCCAACTTTCGGTGTTCCTCTTACATGCCGTCGCCTAGGAACTTGGTTCATCCATCATCAATGTTACCGATTTTTAGGGCTGATGAACTTGGCTGAACGTTTTGGACCTCTGGCGTTTTGTTCAGATTTCACAGCTTTTGCACGTGATCTTTCTTATATATAAAGGAAAGAAAATAGCGTTACTCTCAAAATTGCTTGCCATTAGATAACACCTACACACAGTCTAAGCACTGCCAAACAGTAAATACCCGAACCGAAATATTGTCCAATATGCTGACATTCCAGAGTCCATTAGATGGAACTCATGCCGCGCCAGTCCTGTTATTCACCTTTCAATCAGTACACGTAGGAATTGCTACTGGCGATGAATTATGTTACGCGAAGCCGGACGAGCAGGACAAGCTTATCACACTCGAAAGTTGAAAACGGAAAGTGTAACACTGGAGTCTCCAAAAATATCACCTAAATTAAAGAATACTTACAAAGCGTGGGTAATTAGTATGTTTGTTCTGTTAAGTTATGCAACTGCATTAAATCTAACATTTTCTTTACAGTTAACTGCACGTAATGGTTTAAAAACGGCAAGATGATTTCACTAACACTCACTACCGTCACTCTCGAGAGATCGAGCCGGCACATGAGACTGTGAGTGAAGAATGTTCCATTTCATAACTGCAACTGACCTTACCTAACCTACTCTGACCCATGGTCAGTAATCTAACATAAGCTACGACAATGCTAGAACGCAATTATTAATATTAAATATGTACATATAGAACTATATTATTAAAAGAACGAAAAATTTTGCTCCTGCATGGAATCGAATCCGAGATTTTACTTAAAATGCGAACGTTTTAACATTTTAAAAAAAAATCGTTTATTTATTTTTTCTGTTATATTACATTTAGTTATGTAATTGTGGTAATTATTCGCGCTTTATATTTATTCGTTGTACCAAACGGGCGCTCTTCAGGTGGAGGTACGCGCGACTGAGAAGTACGAACTAGACATATTAGCGATACAACAAATTCGGTGGGAGGGTCAAGATAGCATCCGACAGGGCAAGTACACTTTCTACTACGGAGGAACACAGTCTCACGATTTCAGAACAGGATTTCTAATTACGAACAGTATCCTTCAGACGGTTCAGAATATAGAGTTCGTAAACGAAATACTATTGTACGTTATGATACGTACTCGATGGGGCAACACGGTTTTATTAAACGTCTATACTCCGCCCGATGTGGCTACTGATAATGACAAAGATATATTCTACGTTGAGCCAGAAAGGCTGTTTGACCGAATGAACAAGTATTATTGGAAAATTGTGTTGGGTGATTTCAATGCAAAGGTAGGGAGTGAAGACAAATATAGACCTAACATAGGCAAATACAGCCTTCACGAAAAGACCAACAACAATGGAGGAAAACTGATAAGTTTCGCGATTTCGAAAAACCTACTGATAAAGAACACGTACTTTGGACACAAAGACATACACAAATACACATAGGTATCTCTGGACGGCAAAACTCTCAACCAGATCGATCACGTATTAGTAGACAGACGAAGACACACAAACATAATGGATGTTAGGTCATACAGAGGAGCGGAAGGTGACACCGACCATCAATTAGTAATCACAAAGGTGAGGGGAATGTTATGTATCGCGAATAGAGAAAGAAAGTGGTCAAAATGACCTAAATTCGAAGTGAAACGATTAAATAATCCGAGCATAATAGCAAATTACCTAGCCGACTCGAGTAATAATAATGATGATATTAATAATTAAATTGATGTAAGTAAGATGTGGGAGGCAATTGGTGAAACAATTAAGAGCGCAGCGAAGGAACGCGCAGGTGAGAAGAAACAACAGAAAAACAAACTTTGGTTTGATGAAAAATGCCTTAAACTTCATGAGGAACAAAAACAAGCAAGGCATCGATGGCTAAATAATAAAAGCGAAGCAAATACCAACCACAACAGAAACGCGGAACGAAACACCATACGCGGGTTCAGAAACAAAAAGCGAGAGTATCTAACGCAGAAGATTCAGGATAGAGGAAAACGGCAAATCAAATAACATACGAGATCTATACAAAGGGGTAAACTCGTAAAGAAAATGTTACCAGCCGAGGCTAGGAATGATTAGAAATGAAAGTGGAGATCTTCAGACTGATCCGACTAAAATTGTCGATGTGTGGAAAAATTATTTCGACAAACATCTTAATGTACACAACGGGGAACAAACATAGGAATTTTAAGTCCATACCGCAGAACCGTGGATTCCCGAACTCAGGGAGATCGAGATCGAAATGTCGGTAAAGAAATTTGAAAACTTAAAATCACCGAGAATAGACAATATTCCAGCCGAATTAATTAAAGCAGAAGGAACGGCACTAATCAAGGAACTACATAAATTGATAAGTGCTATATGGAGAAAGGAGAAGCACCCAAAGCAATGGAAACCCTAAATAATAGTTCCGATTTACAAAAAAAGGCGATAAATCGGACTGTAATAATTATCGCGGAACCTTGCTACTTCGAACATGTTACAAGGTATTAAATAATATTCTGTTAACACGCCTAAGTGTATACGTAGATGAAATAGATGGTCATCACCAATGTGGATTTAGAAAAAAACAGATCCACGTTAGACCAGATGTTTGACTTGAAACAAATTTTGGAGAAGAAATATTAATGCAGTAGCACGGTTCATCAGCTATTCATTGATTTTAAGAAAGCATATATTCTATCAAAAGAGAAAAGTTATACATTATTATGATACGATTTGGAATTCTGAAAAAAATGGTTCAAGTAGTAAAGATGTGTCTCAACGACCCCATAAGCAGAGTACGGATAGGTAATAATATGTCAAATAGTTTCAAGATTTGCAACGGATTGATACAAGGTGATGTCTTGTCCCCACTCTTGTTTAATTTTGCTTTAGAATATGCGATTTTAAAAATTAAAGAGGACAAAAAGAGACTATCATTGAATGGTTTGAATCAACTGTTTGATAAAGCGGATGATGTAGATTTAATAGGGGATTATATAGATGCACTATAAAGCAACACCGATGTCTTAGTAGAAGCGTGCTATGAGATAGGTCTACAGGTAAACATAGATAAAACAAAATGCATGATAACAAGCCGAAACACAGCGAATGAGGGAAATAAAAACATAAGAATTAGGGATGAAGTCATAGAGAAAGTAAACAAATTTAAATACTTTTGAGCATACGTAACAAGCAAGAATGAGGTCACGGAAGAAATAAAAAGTCGCTTAGTATCGGGGAACTCATGTTTCTATTCAGTCCAAAAACTTCTAACATCGCGATTAATATGAAGGAAATTGAAATTAAAGATATACAGAACGATTATGCTGCTGGTAATACTTTACGGTTGCGAAAGTTGGAGTACGACCCTAGCAGATGAACAGAAATTACGTCTGATTGAAAATAAAGCTTTGAGAAAGATATACGGGCCGAGATGGGACGAGATGACTGGAAAGTGGAGGAGACTGCATAATGAAGAACTCCACGGACTGTACGATTCAGCAGATGTTGTAAAAATAATGAAATCGCGACGACTAAGGCGGGCAGGCCATGTAGCTTGGATGAAAATAAAAATGCAGATTATATTGTATCCTGGTTGGAAGGCCGGATGGAAAGAGTCCATTGTAAAGACCGAGACGTCGTTGGGAGGACAATATTAGAAGAGATATTCGAGAAATAGTCGTTCGTTATGAAAACAGTCTTGATATTATACAGGATAGAATCCAATGACGAACGTTTGTTACTGCGGCGATGACCATGCGAGTTCCATAATCCATAGAGTTAGTTAATTTTTTAGATAGTTAGTTAGTTTATATTTATTCGTTTATCTTATTTGTAAACTACGTTATTAGTTAGTTTATATTTATTCGTTTATCTTATTTGTAAACTACGTTATTAGTTAGTTTATATTTATTCGTTTATCTTATTTGTAAACTACGTTACAATGAGACACACACAAACCTCCGTGCTATAGACGGGATTTCAACCCACGATCTTGTAATCGATGGACAAATACACTATACCGCTCGGCTATATCGATCGGAAAATCAGTGATCCACGATACGAACTTACAAACGTTCCTTGGAAGTTGTATTTACAGTGCACCTGTTACAAAAGGAGCCAGAAGTCGCGCATGGAAGATGGCGGCTTCGCTGCAAATTCCGATACTCTCTACAAGCAAGAAGCAAAGCAATAAAACCCTATTGATCTTCACATTATTCCATTTAGAAATTGAAAAAGAAAATGACCCAGTATTTATTGATAAGTGATTGTTCACCACCGGAATAGTTCAAGTGGAATACTTCTTGCCTTTTCTTCATTTGTTCATAGTCTTCTGTCAAGTCACACCATTTTCATTACTACATCTCCGTTCAACCTAGTTTCCACGAGACCCCAGCCCCATCTAACAACAGGAAGGTATCACTCAAATTCTTCCTCAACTCCGCATTGTTTTAAAACACTATTTAGACCTGATTCTCGAACGTGTGGGTTAGGGTGCCATGGTGATATTTGTCTGGCATGTCTGACCGAAAACCCTGGAAAACTCTCAGTCAGGATGGTCGGCCGCTGGGATGGAACCCACGATCTCCCAAATGCTAGGCCAACACTCTAGCACTGAACTACAGCTTCTCAATTGATATATATATATATATATATATATATATATATATATATATATATATACTTGCTTGGCTTCGCTTAGTCCCCAGACTTTCCTGGCACATTGTGCTCCCAAATGGGAGTTTTTGGTGAGCTGCGCCCTTTTTATCGTAATCACTCTCGTGAGGACTGCGCTCCCATGGTGCAGATATGCCTTCATATCCCCACACCCGTTGCTATTGGCGACCCCAAAACTCACCTTTCCCGCAGTCACCAACCCTATGGTTTGAACATCATGTACCTTGTCACCTCGCGCCAACTTCCAGTGTTCCTCTTACATGCAGTCACCATTGAACTTTTCTCATCCATCCTCCATTTCACAACTTTTTAAACTTAAAGATTTTTGATTTCGAATACTTTTTCTCGGATTTTACAGCCTTTTGTACGTGTAATATATATATATATATATATATATATGCTCTCTTTGCTTCGGTGGAGCCGCTGCCCACAGACTAGGGTTGCAGCCCCGTTCCTCAAAGACTTGGAAATTTTGGAGACTTCGCTCCCGTTATCGTATTCAGGGTATCCGAGGGATTGCACCCTTATGGTGAAGATTTTCTCTCACATCCCCTGGGGGGCTTCGCCCCCATAAGGGAGGTTTGCCCCAATTATCGTAACGTATTCGTGATGGCACACCATCATACCCAATTTCGTTTCTCTAGCTTCAGTGGTTTGAAAAATGTAATTTGACGGCCATTTTGGATTAAAGATAGCGACTTCTTTTAACTTTTCCCTATGTTGTAGTGATTTACTTGTGATGCACACCAGCATACCAAATTTCATTTCTCTAGCTCGAATAGTATGGGAAATAGTGACTTTTTTCAAAATGTTGTAATATTTCCTGAGCTACTATTGTTAATACAACTTTCTGCCCAATTTCGTAGTATTAGCTCAAGAGGTGTGAAAAATGGATTTTTGAGGTCCGACATTTTGGATGCAAGATGACGCCTTTGGAGGCATTTTGTAACATCTTTGTAACCTATTTATTATGATGTACCGTCATACTAAATTTCGTTTTACTATCCCCAGTCATTTAGGATGTGTATTCTATGGAAATTACATTTTGGCGGCCATTTTGGATCCAAGAGGACGACATTTTCAACATTTGTAATATTTTATTTTCATATTGGTGATGATGTAACATCATGCCAAGTTTCATTTTCTTTTCTTGCTTCAGCCGTTTAGGCTGTATATTCTTTGAAATTTTACGTTTATCGAACGTTTTGCATCCAAGATGGCGACTTTTTTTAATGTAATAATTATTCCTTAACCTACTTATCATCCTCCACCTTGGTTCCAAACTTCATGTTTCTAGCTTATTCTGAAAGCCCTAAACAATATGATGAGCGAGTCAGTGAGTGAGTGAATAAGTCAGTCTAAAATACGCAATTTCAGAGATCCATAACTGGAATATTCTTCAACCTACGAATATGAAATTTTGCACACCTCCACATATTAGCCATATCTCCTTAACTTCGAAAGCTCATATTCCTGTCTTTGAGAATTTTTCTTTGACAATCGGGGCCTCGAAATCTCCGATTTCGCCATTAAGTCTTGTTTCTGTTTAACATGCTTCTTCTAGTGCTGACGTTTTGAGACGCGCGGAACTTGACTGCATGCACTGCCGTGCATGTTGATAAAAAATGTATTTCTTTAAATTATTTAGTATTGTCATGTATACGTGTGCACTAGATGGTACGACACTTATTGTACAGTTGTAATAGTGGAAACATTCTTGTTTACCTGCTTGTAATTAACAAAATTGCAAAAGTATCAAGAGTATACCAGAGTTTACCCTATATTGCGTATTATTATTATCGAAAGGAAAGAAATTGAATCGAACCATAAAGTAAGTGTTGACTTCATAGCCTTTACGGGGAAAGCTTTAATCAAATCCATGAAGCTGGAAGGATTTAACGAATACGCAGATGTTATTTGGAAAGCGATTTGTCAAACGTGTGTATGCGGTAAGTGAGCGAATTGTTATTGTGTTTGATATTTATTAATATGACAGTTTGAAAAGCCTTGAAAGGTCCATAAAATAAAGAATACAAGCTCTTGAGCATAAAGCTTCAAATAATGGAACGTCGTTGTCTGTCGACCTTGATGTTAATGGACTCCTTCCAAAAATAAAGCATTGTTACAATCTTATTTTGTTCATTACTTGTGTGTAAAAGTAGAAAGTAAAGAAGAAAATAATGAAGAAAATCTTATGTTATTTAGACTACTGAAATTAGGATTCTTTGAAAAACTAATCGCCACCCGGGTGATTGTTTTCGCTAAAATACTCAGAACTATGTCTTAAACAACATATCAAATGTCCCCGCATATCTGACTGGAGTTTTAGGCGCCATCTTGATAAATGACGCCAGGAATATGCCCTTAAAATCATAATCAGTAATAACTTGGTAACGCGCTTTATATAAAAAGCCAAGAAAATCAAAGTGAGAGAACATAATATTTTCAATAAAATTGTCTTTATTTCGTAGGTTTTTCGCAATTATTTACGAAATTAGAAAGTTTTAAATAATTATTTCAATTTCTAAAGTTAATAAAAAAAACTTGTTTCTCTCACAAACAATAGAAAACACTTTAATAAATTAAGTATTTTATACTGTCACATAACGGATCAATTTTGTAGCTCATAAGTTGGTCTTGAAATTTGTTTTTGTTTCGTGTTTATAACCTAGATATTCCGAAGATGCGTAACTTATTCTATAGTCGTGTGTTCCCTTGTTTTGACGACTGACTGTTCTTCCGATATTGATATGATTAGTTGTGGTTGCTCTACCCTAAAAGTTTGTTGATATGTTCGCGTAGAATGCTTCCCTGTCACTCGATGCACTAGCAAGTTACAATATAACAACCAGTTATTGAATATTTTTTGTTGCTTCATAGAAAGCAGGTTTCTTCTGCCTATAGTCCAACGCACTTAGAAAGAAAGTAAACATTTAGATGAACTAATTAATTTCCACCCACCGGCCTTTAACCTAATTTCTCAGAACACAATCCTAAACAACATATGAAAAGTACCCTGAAATCTGACTGGAGCGCTTGCCACCGTCTTGGAAAGATGGCGTATATTAGATGCTTCTCGCCAAAGAATTTTAGCATTTATACAGTGAAATATACGGTAAGAGAACATAATCATAAATGAAATTCACTAAATTCTACGCGGAATTAGATTATATACTACAAGACTGTAATAGTCTATATGTGGACCAGTGATGAATCCAAGGGGTTACCGAGTGGAAGTTACTTTCAGGGTAGCGCAAATTTATATCAGGCATCAAGAGGAAGAAATGAATATTTTATACAAACTTAATGCTTTGTTCATTTATTTATAGTGTGTACTATTTTGCAGCCCAGGGGATCTACAAAGGCTAAGGGAAGATAGCCTGGAACAAAAATATTATGGTGAAGGTAAGCAACTTCACCATTAACACTATGAGGCAGAAAGCAAATAATATCTACCAGGTTCAGAAATGGACATAGGACATCTTGAATTTGTGCCTTTACTGCGAGATAATACAGTTAAAAACTCTACACCACTAAATGATATAAAAAAAATAACACATGGTTTTGTATGTTCTGCTGAATTAAAATATTCCGGAAGAAAATTAGTCCCACATTCTAATCTCTGTTTGGGGACTGTTTGAGGGAGATTCAATAACATAATTTTGAATGATCTTAGATAAGAACGTAAAACGTAAAAACTATACAAATTGGCCTCTGTCCTGACTTAATACGCGACACAGAGAACTACAGGATGGACATACTTTACGCTACCTTTAAAGTGTGTTAATATTTTCACATTTAATCTATCGTGTTAGACTTTGTCTCCCAAATTGTTTAAAATATGTTATAGAAATATTTTCATAAAATATGCCTAATTGTGCTGTAAATAAAACAAAATCATATTTTAGTTTATTTTACTTTTGTATTAGAAAAGAAACAAATATTGCTTTCAGGAAACAACGAGTTCGATGCCCTAGGGTTTTCTTGTAGAAATTTACTCATCTTCAAGGAAGCATTGCACTCTAAATGACGTCAGTAGTCACGTATCTGCATATAACGTTGCATATTAAGCAGTATAGAAGACAATTCACATGAACATCTACCAATAAGACATGCAAATATCTCCGGACACAATACTGATAAAATTGTCCGGTTACAAAACTTATATAAAAATCACTTTATTCACAGATCTTCTCGTGCAATCTTCTCAAGCCTTGCACTAGTATTTAGTACACAGAGTCTTGATGTACCTGTATCATTAGAATGAAAAAGTCTAGGTGTTAAATCATGCGACCTCGGGGGCCATTGAATGGGGATTCCTCTATTACTCCAATTCTATTGATATCTGTTATCTAGGCAAATATTTAATATTCCGATTGTAGTGGGCTGTGGTCTTGTCGTGTTGAAGCGTGTTCCTGTCTGGTATTCGGTGTAATTCAAACATTTACAGGTACGCGTTTTCTGTATCCTTTAGAATCATGGGCCAACGAACACAAGACATTTAATTTGGGGCTACCCCGTTTATTTTCTAATACCACACGAGGATTTTCAACATTGCATATCCGGCAAGTATGCCTGTTCACTTTACCGGATGTATGGAAAGTTGCTTTCTCAGAAAGTGCTACATGTGTCACGAAATCACTGTCTTCATCATCATGAGACAACATTTCCAATCTTTACTCACTCTGTGGTTTCTTGCCATTGCCTTTCTTTCTTAACATTGAACCAATTGTTTATATCACCGAACAGTGGAATAATGTTTGTTGTTCCTTGATTTTTGAATTATCACTGTAGGATAACAAGATACTTGAATTCAGCAAAACCCAAAACAGTACACAACCTTATTGACATTCTGCAAAGGATGTCATTTTGCTTGGCTGTCAATAAACTAGAAGCACCTGCGCTCTAGTAAATTTGCGATCTACAACCAAAGTTCTTGCAAACAAATAATAATGGGACAACTTTATCGTTACTGCTTTCCGAGATATTCGTATACTCTGTATAAGTCAACCTTCTCGCACCATTGCATCTAATTGAAACGTAACTATATAAATGCAACTTACGGTCCCAGGGTTGATTTGAAGTAACATTCATATCTAGTGCATTACTCCGGCAACTAAAGAAGTGAGGAAGTATATAATTACATAAGAATGTCCGTAAAAGACCAAAGAAATTAAAAGTATTCTTTTCGAAACCAGATTAATTTTCTTCTGGTGGTTTCCAAATAATATTTGGTAAAAGCTCAAATAATTTCGTACTCAAGTTCAAGCATGTCATTATATACATAACTATATTAATTAATTAAAATGCTATTAACGTCATAAACGAGAAGGGTTCTAAAGACGTGACCTAACATTTTGTGAAGATGTGAAGAACTATCATTGTTTCAAGAAGTGGACACAAATACGTAGTTCAGAATGGCATTAGTCGGTGACTGTGTGATATTACAAGTAAGCACGGGCCCCGTTTGCTTTTTGAGTCGTGTTCTTATTTAATTTGCCTTGCTAATATAAAAGAAGAGAAACAGATGGTGAATTAATAGATCCGTCGATCTAGGGTACATTTCTTCTTTAAATGAATTTACATCTTAAATATTCCTGGTAGTACTGTAATGTGTAATCCGAACAAAAACACCAGAGGTGCAAAAAGTGGAGCCAAGTTCTTTAGCCCTAAAAAGGTGTGAAATGGGAGACGGATGAGCCAAGTTCCTTGGTGACAGCATGTAACAGGAACAAAGGAACTTGGCGCGAGCTGGCAACAGCCTTAAGGTTGGTGGCGGTGGACGTAGTGGGTTTTAGGATCCCCACCACCCTTATAGCCTGAGGATCATGAACCTTGCCACTTCGCGCCAAGTTCCTTTGTTCCTGTTACATGCTGTCACCAAGGAACTTGGCTCATCCGTCTCCCATTTCACACCTTTTTAGGGCTAAAGAACTTGGCTCCACTTTTTGCACCTCTGGTGTTTTTGTTCGGATTTCACAGCTTTTTGTAGGTGTATAATATATATACTCGCTCTCTCGGCCTCGTTTAGGTCCTCGCCCCCCCTAGCTGGCTGCGGCCTTAGCTTCGAGTTTTTGGGTACTTACGCCCCTTTATCGTAACCACTCTCCAGGACACTGTGCTTCCATGTTGCAGATTTTTTCCCATACCCACCACCCGTGGGAATGAAATATTTATTGAAACATAGGGAAGCTTTGCCATATTTATTGTAACCTACTTGTGATGATACAGCAAATTTGCTTCCTGCTGGCGGTCCTAAAATCCACCACCACCAACCCTAAGGCTCGAACATCACCTGATGTTTTGCTCG
>JAGDQP010017651.1:919-38065 GCA_022664845.1 Lepisma saccharinum | reverse complement strand
CATCTTAAACTAACAGAGCTTTCACCTATCTCCATCACGGTCTAGAGCAGCTCCTAGACCAGAAGAATATCAATCATTTGTCTTTAATTGTGCCAAAGTGTTGTGACGTCTAGTGCACCTCACCTTCATCACATCACCAACCTCATCCAGATCTGATTTCTTCCCCATCTATATGAATGATTATGAGGAAAACTCAAAATGACCAGATAATGGAAAAATAAAATACAGTTTACAGATACAATAAACCCACTTAGCCCTTCCACTTTCCAATATCCTTACCTAGTTCAGCTTAACTTCCCTTCCCATATAGAGGGTGTAGCCCTTTGGGGGAGCTAGCCGCGGCTAGCAAGAAAATGTAGAGGAGGGTATATTTTTAATCCTCTATTTAAACAGATATTTTTTCATTGTCGCCTTGCGTTTATCTTCATCTAGTTAGAGCTTGGCTTTGTCCTTGAAGTTGCTGAAAGCACTGACAGGATCATTGTTTGGGTATTCTGCTACATTCACGTATACGTCCCACTACGTGCAGTAGCTTTGGGGCACGCCTTTGCTTTAGGTATTGTCTTTTTTTACGTCCAGGAACCGGAACACTGACCATGTTCCAGAGTCTATATTATTCTACCGCACAGCGACGACGGAGTTAGCTACAAAGGGAAAATTATTTAAATATATATATATATAGACGAAACATTTGGCCAAGAAGGTACCGTTATAACATGTCTGAGATAGGGTTGTTGTATATTGTTTTCCATTTCAAAGTCAATTTATCAATGAAGAAAAATAATCAATTATGCATTTCATTAACTCAGACAAGGAATGTGGTGACATTGACAGTCTTTACGTTACAAAATGACTTTGTAACGCCCCAGGCAACTCTGACGGCAGTCAGAACGTGTAATTCGGAAACGCCACCAATAAGCGTGGAAACCCTAGCTTGGAAACCACCCCGATTGGTAGACGTCACCGTGATATCCTCCGACCCAGCTTTTACCTGAGTTACAATTTTTGCCACAAACGAGGGCGGAATAAGATAAAATATAATCGGACTTCAATAAATAAAATAAAATAGAATATAAATCTACTCAGCAGAAGCTGAAACGAATGACAGAGAGAGCGAAGGCAGGTCGAACGCCACCAATAAGCGTGTAATTCGGAAACACCACCAATAAGCGTGGAAACCCTAGCCTGGAAACCACCCCGACTGGTAGACGTCACCATAATATCCTCCGACCCAGCATTTACCTGAGTTACAATTTTTACTACAAACGAGGGCGGAATAACATAAAATATAATCGGACATCAATAAATAAAATAAAATAAAATATAGATCTACTCAGCAGAAGCTGAGACGAATGACAGAGAGAGCGAAGGCAGGTCGAACCAGACACTACCCCAAATCGGACTTACGTTCGCTCAAATCACTTCGGACTGACGAAAAGGATGCATAGTAAACAGGACTGGGAAAAAGACAAGGAATGGTCAATTCAAGTTGGCAGAATCAGCCCACAAATCACTATTCCCTGTGGTTGCCAGCACGGCTTACTAATGTAAAGGAAATAGCTAAATAATATAGAACATTAAATTCAATACAGTTATGCCTTTGGAAATATAACTTGTTTCGGTGCCTTACTTATTTTTATGTCACGGGCCGCTACTGCCTTACACTCCTCACTCACCACAACGAGTAGGGAGGATAAGACTGCATAAGTGCATATTCCTGAAAATATACTTGTTCACAGTGTTCGATTGTTATAAACTACGAAGAGGGGATTCTAAGACTAGTAGTAGTTGCTTATAAGTTTCTATCTACTACCTGTTATGGTATAGATACAAAGATTTTGTCCCTGGTTAAGGGGTGTGCACTCTTAAATATTTCACTCCTGGGACGTTTCAATTTTTACCATATGTCATACCAATAACTGTGAAGTGAGGAATAGGCATAAAACAAAATTGTTATATGGAACATTTTTTCTTCCAAAAAGCATTACCGGAACGACATTCCAGCGCGTTCCGGTACCAGTACACCTCTGCCCTGGTTGGGATGATATTCAGAGTTAACGACGAGGGATGAAATCCTCACGAACCAGGGAATATCCCTGGTATCGTCCAACCGACAAATCGAACACTGCTTCCTCATTAAGAGAAGTAGGGTGAACAATTTAGATTTGTCTCTAAATAAGGATTACTACTACCGGAAAGGATTTCCTTCGTCACCTAGAGGAACAGGGAAGACGACTACTTACAAGTACATAAACTTAATTTTTATACGGTCTCAGTCTTGTAACTTGTACTTCGGCCTGTCACGATTCTCCCTTTGTTGGAAATGTTAATCTAATGAACAAATAATAGCATTACACTATTTTGGACAAAAGTTCAATTTCGAGACCATGTCCAAGAAAGGAATGAACTGAGATTAAATTTAGATACTGTGACGTATCTTCGTTTTGGATAGAATTGCTGGGTTCGATGCAAAAGTCATTTAAATATGTGATTTCAGCTCATCAGTTCAAGTAAATGTTGTTCTAGTACAGGTAAACGTATTTGGAAAGCCTGTGACAATTATTAGTATATGCCAATCATAAGATAAGAGCTCAAATGACTTTATTGAAAAGTTTGTTGATCAATTGCTTGGGTAACCAATTGTTGTTGTGCATGTGCGAATTCCATTGCTTAAGTATATGAAAATAAAGGTTACTCCATTCGGAATATTAGTTCTGTGTAACCTACTCATTTTTAGGAGCTATGATAGTTTAAAGTACACATTCGGCCAACTTTTAAGTAATCTTAAAATAACACCCTTTACCCATTAAAATCTACACCCATGCCCCTGCCGGGACTCGAACCCATGATCTACGAGTCGTTGGCCTACCGCCGTAGACCGCACGGCTACCCGGCCGGGACTTACAAGTACATGTTCCTCAAAATTCTGAAGGAAATCTTCACTCACTACATGAAGAGACAGATATCTATTTGGACATTCTATTGAAAACAGAAGAGAGAAGGGGAGTTTTTTAGACATTTGCTCTGTTATACCCCATAAACGCCGGAATAGTATCTGAACTAATAGTATCGTCGCTCCCCGTGGAAAAGTCATCAGGCAGGGAGCTCATCCCTCAGACATAGGGACGTACGCAGAGGGGAGAGAGTCCGTAGTCCGTACCCCCCAAACAATTAGATTTTTGGCAAAATTACATGTATTTTACGTAAATTTCAAATTCAGAAAGACCTTCGACCCCCTCCCCCAAATCAACTTGTGGGTACGTGCCTGTTCAGACATAAGGAACTTAAAAGAATATTGTCCAACACTTATACAAAATGTTTAAATGAACAAATTTAACGTGTTTAAAATAAGAAATTTCACGTACAAAGGTATGATAGTTTGAAACAGAACGTTAACCACAATATGCTAATCAGATGAAATAACTACTTTTCAAATTATTTTAAATTGATGTAGGTTTATTTTTATTATTTGAATCATTAAGTTTACATAACATGAAGCGCAAAGAAATATTGACCAGTAATTCCGCGAGACGCCTTCCTGTGAGGGTGTCACCCCTAAATTATCGACAACACCCCCCAACTTTAATATTTTTGCGGTGAAAAATCAATAGACACAGTGCTAAACTCCATTTACACCCTCCCAATTTTGACTTTACACCCCACCCTCAAACTAAAAGTCCTGGCGGAAACCCTGATATTAATGATCTGGGATTTATAAACTAATGACAATACTGATGTTAGAATAGCACTGTACTATTACAAAAGTGACTATTCTGCACTGCAAGTCAGAAGCCCGTAGTAGTACGAGATCATGAGAAAAAATACGTGGAGTAAAAACTTCACTAATATAAGCCTAATAAATGCGTGCATAGAATAAAATAACCAATATCTCATTTGTATTACAAAAAATATACGAATGATTAGTATCAGTTTTTTAAAAATCCATGTCCGGGCACATGCCCCTCTTGCGGTATTGCCCGCGGACCCCCAAGACCAAGAAAATTATCTAATATTTTCTTGAAATTATCATATGCTCTGTATTTCTGAATTCAAAGTATAATGTTCAGCAGGTGAATTTTTCTGTATTTAAATTTTCTATCACCTTTTTCCCCTACCGGATAGTTCAGAGACACGAGAATAATAATGCAATAGAGGAGGAAGAAGCTATTATAGCAGTTTGTAATATACGTTGCAGAAAAGCCAAACAATAATGTATTATATTGTGTATTCTTTTACGCATAAGTTAAAACACACCGTTTAAATCCTCTATGGGTGAAACTAGACTGTAGGTTTTACTGAAAATACTGCCCATAAAATTATCATCGGCGAAATAAGACGGTAAATTAAATAAACTGTCAATTAACTGTACTTATCAATGAAAAGAGCTTTCGACCAAGTGCCTTATCGACGAAACGTACCTGTCGACGATATGAACTGTCGACAAAGTGACTTGTCGACGAAGTGAGCTGTCGACAAAGTGGCTTGTGGACGAAACGTATCTGTCGACGAAGTGGTGTCGACAATGTAATCTGGCGACAAAATGATTGTCGACAAAACGAATCGAACCCCGCAACTACATGTTTTGGAAATGTCGCCGATGGGGGATAATGTATGTAATAAAAAAAATATTTTTTGAAGGAGAGGGGGATATTTTAAAGGATATTGCTGAATTAGAAAGGGAAGATGGGAGTCAATGGCTGAATGAGAATGCCTATCCCCAGCTGCATGGAACAGGGGAAAATATGTTTCAAGTGATATCCCGCAGAAATATAGAATATACTAGATTTCCTTTACGTGAAGTAGAGGTTATCGTAGGTTTTCGAGAGCCGAGTAGAATTTTAAACCTCTAACAATATGTTGAGGCCGTGTTCACTTTCTCGCTTGAACAGATATTGTCGAATCTGGAATAAATAGCTATGTGGGACTTTCCATCGATAGTTCAAACGACACCCTCGTTTATATTCCTTGGAGAAAATGTCCGTATATGACAGTTGATCATATTCTTTCCGCTTCGGAAAATATTTTGAATTCCAATGAAGTATTTCTCTTTGGTGAAAGAATTACGATCAAATGTCATATTAAGGATCCGATACGTTGACAGAATCGACCGAATGATAAAAAGTATCTCCCAATGGAGGAGTACTTACAAAAACATATCATTCCCGTTCCAAGCTTCTCCGGCAATGGGGAGTATGATTGTATTGAACGAACATTCTGTCTTGCTCGAACTAGAGCACCACAGACAAACAGTCAAGGGATAATGCATACTATATGAGTAAGACATCGAAGTGTTGGATTAAGAAACGTAAAGATCTATGTGAAACTTACTTGAAAGGGAACAATGATGGGAGCATTGAGGAGCTGGACAAGTTCGAAGCTCATTTTGGGGATGTGTACCAAATTGTTGTATATGTGCGTACTCCAATGTAAAGAAATTTTACTATATGGTATCGGAGACAGTGCTATTTCTAGCAAGAAGTTTTTTCTTTTTTATGAAGGTCAGCACTACGTAGTCATTTCATGTATAAAATTCTTTCTGGGTAAAAAGGTATATTGTCCAGATTGTCTTACGCCCTATGATAATCGGAATGAGCATAGGTGTTAGTATCAATGTGAAATGTCTGAGAAGAGACATATCATTAGGGATATGTCGAGAGTAATATTAAATGTAAGGTTTGTTTGAGATCATTTAATACTCTTTCATGCTATCGCACTCATAGTATGGAAGAGAATGGTAGCCGTATGTTATTACGTGAAGCTTTGCCCAAACTCTGGAGTTAAAATTGATTCTCGCCGTCGAAAAATGAACATGTTTGTGGAGGACGTTATTGTAATATATGTCTGACGCATGTTGAACCGATGCACTTCTGTTCCGTTAAAAAGTTACAAAAGAAGACTATTAAAAACTTTTTGTACGTTGTTTCCGATGAAGAAACTCAACTACTGGAAAAGAATGAAAAGGGAGAAAGTGAGCATCGTGCAAACGTAATTTGTGATTCTAACCGCTGTCTTTGGTAAACTTTATTTTTATATGGGCCAGTTTAGTAACTTTGGACTTCGGCCCGTCACGATTTGCCTTTAGCTGTTAAGTGTTAAAATCCACACCCATGCCCCTGCCGGGACTCGAACCCGGGACCATTGAGTCGATAGCCTACCGCCGCAGACCGCTCGACCACCCGGCCGGCTCTCACCGCTGTCACGCATGTAAGGACAATGAAGTGGAGTAGAAATATTTTGTATGTGGTAATGCACAAGATGATAGAGATTTTGTGTTTTATGATATGAAAACATTTATCATCCACGTTCTTAGTCAAAGTGCAAGGTTTGAGAGAGTAGTTGAAATTGCACACAATAGTTCCCGTTTTGATACTTTACTAGTAGCAAGGGATCTTATCGAAAAACAAAACTATTCCTTAATATTATTGCAAAAGCGCAAAAGAAAATACAATTATCGGTCGCGAATATTTCTTTTTAGGACAGCTATTTGTTTTTAGGCGAAAAGTTACCAAAATGACCGAAAACCATGGGTTTACAAGAAGGTTCTAAGAAGGCTGACTTTCCCTTTTTATTTAACACGAAAGGAAATTAAAATCATGAGGGACCATGACCTATCATTGATTCCTATGACCTGTATTCCAAATCCAAGCAAGAAGGGTAGGCTCTTCGAGAGTAGTATGCAACAGTGAAAGAATCGACGTTCAACATGCAGAAAGAAATGCTTGAGTATTACAAGAGCAATGTATTCATTCTCACACAAGCTGTGATTAAGTTTTTGAATCAAATTGAAGAGAAAACAGGTGATATTTAATGTTTTCTCGAAACCTGTACTATTGCTGCCTATGCAATGCAATGTTTTAGGTCTTTATACCTACCAGAGAATACCATACACGTCATTCCTCCAATGAGGTTCTAATACGGTAATCATTTTAGTAAAATATCTTTACAGTGGATGAAGTATTTGGAGTCTCTTGATCCAAATGTTTGTATTCCAACCGTTGCTAATGGGCGAAATACCATTTGGTAGATATAATTTGAATGGTTATGACGAGAAAAATAATAGAGCCTATGAGTACTTTGGGTGCTATTGGCATGGCATACCTGTATTCAACAGCTTCGTCATTATCCTTTGGATGGCGAACAACAGGTGACGTTGCAAAACAGGTATGAGGCAACAAAGATTCGAAAACAATATTTAGAAAAATGTGGATTAAAGTTATTGAAATATGGGAATGTCAGTGGAATGAGCAAGTACGAAATTCCCCTCACACTGAGGATTTCATTAAAACACAATGTGGGGAAATTGAAGGTTTTCTTATTCCTAAGGGAAGTTTCAAGGGAGGGAGAACTGAATGTTTTCGCACATTGTATGAATGCAAAGATACTGAGTACATTCACGTCTCTCTATCCATGGGTAATGTCGAAGAGGCCTTTTGTTTAAGGAATACCAGATATGAGTAATTTTAAAATTCAGTCCAACTCTTTAACTATTTTAGACGATTTAATGAATGAAACAAATGTAGACGTTAGTAGTTTTTAAAGAAATATGCGCCTCATAAAAACTTGTCAGTTATCTTTATAGTTCAAAAGTTATTATTTAAAGGTAAATATTCTCGAGACATTTCTTTAAATAGTCACTATATCATTTTTTAAAAAAAATCAACGAGATAAATTATACATTGGGTATTTAGTACCTCAAATTATGCCTCACCATAGTTAGGGTATTGTAGATGTTTTGAAAAAGCTACTGCTAAACCGCATTGATATTTACTTTTTGATTTAACACAAAAATCCATGATGCTTTGCGAATTAGAACAAATATTTTTCCAGGTGAAACTATGTATGTGTACACATATGAAAAACATGTAAATACCTTAATTTCTGTTTAGTTGCTATTAAGATGTCAAACTTAAAATATCACTAAAATGAGCTCCGTGCTCTTTGAAAGTGTAAGATGTAAAAGCGTAAAATATTACTTCAACATGCATCTGATAACTTAATACGAACTGTTGTTCAATTTGGTAAAATACCTTTTGAAAGGTAACATAAAACCCTCTCATCATCAGAAACAAAGACTACGTCGTCATAAAAGACGTTTATTACTCTCTCCCTATCTCTATCTATCTATCTCTCTCTTAAGCGTTCAAGTAAAAAGTAAACATAAACTATTAATGCAAAAGGGTGGAGCATTATTACCTTTATTAGTAGGACCTATTTTAAGTTCTGTGGCTGGAAGTATATTTCGAAGTTAATATGTCTCACTCACAGCTTCAAATAATGATGCTCATTCCTGAAGATCCTTCTTGTCAACTTGTTTCTTCAATGAAATCTAGCATTTCTCATCAAGTACGTTGAGATCAAGAAATGTCTGATATTTTAGATCATACTGATCTTTCAATAGAATAAAAATGAAATTATATCAACCAGCACTAAATCGATGCTTGGATCATACTCCCTCAGCTCAAAAACCTATTGCAATACCCCTTTTCGATAAGGAAGGAACCAGTACTAAATCACTACCTTTATTTTCATTAATTTTAGAATCAATGCCAAAAACATTAGTGAGAAAAATATCAACATTATTAAATCTATTGCTCAGTTCAAATCGTATCAGTTGGGATCAGAGTGGTGCAGTAAGCATTGATAATAACGTACTACCAGGACGTACGTCAAAACATCCTGTAGCGCTTGATGTGTTTAAGTAACTTCTTCAAGATATTAATGCCTAATGAATTAATCAACTTTCAGTTTTGTGCCGGTGCAATTAGTAGTATTGTTCCTTTCATTTCTCAAAGGAAAAAGAAGCAGAGGAGGAAAATATTATATCCGGAAAGAAAAAAATAGTAAAGATAATAATAATTTTAAGAATATTTAAAAAAAATTAAAACACTACAAATTTTAAATTTGGCACTCTCAAAGTTGTATTATACATATTCAGATCCAACATCTCTCGGAAGTATTTCTAAATTACAACGAAAGACAGGTTTACAAAGAAATAAACTTAAAAACTGGTTAGCTTTACAAGATACATATATATTACATGCCCCTGTTCGTAAAAATTTTTCACGGAAACAATATTATATAAGCGGTCCAAATGAATTATTGCAAATGGATTTAGCAGATATGCAAAACGTAGCAATATACAATAATGGATATAAATACATTTTATGTTGTGTTGATGCATTTAGTAGGTTTGCAACTTGTATTCCAGTAAAGAATAAAACAGGTCCAGTTAAGACTAGAAAAATTGAAAGTATTTTAAATAGGTTTCATATGAATGTTTAAATTTGATGTAGAATGTTTAAATGGTTGAGTGGAAGAAAAGGTTATGCCTTAACTCCGCCATTCAAAATAAGAATAAATGAAATGAAATGAAATATGCATTTACTACATTGTCAAACTGATTTAGGAACGAAATTTTATAATCCATATGTAAAACGTGTTTTCGTAAATTATTATATTAATCCTTAGAGTGTACATTCTGAAATGAAGCCTACAATTAGAAAGATTTATTTGAACTTTAAAATAAAAAAAATACAAGTACATTACTTCTGAAAACACTTATCGTTCCATTAATGTTCTTGACGATCTTGTTGATAGTTACAATCATACGGTAGATTCCACAATTAAAATTGCTCCTATAGAAGTTAATGAGGAAAATACAAGTCAAGTATGGTAAACATTATATGGGAAACGAAAACGTGTTCGAAGGAAATGTAATGTTCAAAAGGGTGATTATGTTCGTATTAGTAAATGTAAACATAAATTAGAAAAGAGACATTTACCAAAATTGTCTCGAGAAATATTCATTGTTGATCCCTGTATTCAAAGTGCACCACTGGAAAGGAGACCCCATCAAAGGAATCTTTTACACACAAGAATTGCAAGCGGTGGTTGTGGGAAAAAGTAAAACATTTTTAAATGAAAAGGTTTTAAAACGTAGAAAAGGATGGATATATGTGAGATGGTTAGGATATCCACCTAGTATGAATTCATGGGTTAAACAGAAATTTGTTCAGTCATCTGAGCAACAAGATGAATTTTACGTTACATTACCAACAAATGTGGGTAATAATATTTTCTTAAAATAAGACTTCATCTTATATCATAAAATTATGTCAACCCTTTCACTTACAGGGAAATTGGGTGGTAGGGTTACGTAGTGCTTGCATACCATGTTTTTTTATAATTTTCGAAAAGAAGAACAAGTTGTTGTTCATATTAATGGGAAAACTGAAATGCGTTATGAAATTAATTTTCATCCTGGATATTATGATTCGATTTCTCATATTGTTTCATCACTTCCCTCTTATCACTAAGCATACTAAACCAAATAAAGGAAAGTCTATTTTAGAAGACCTACCACTTGATCGAGTATTACAAATTATTATTGATAATAAAAAATTCAAGCAGAAAGTGATGATACTTCCGTTATATTATTGAAAATATTTAAATGGAAGATCATGCTGATACTACTGAAAAAATAATATTCTTTTCATTTTGCTATGGTATAGATAAAAATCAACTTTTCATGAAATATGAACGCGAGTACAGAAAATGACTGGTGTCGTCGTGGGAATGACTGGTGGTTTACAAAATTTGTTAGGGTTCTCAAATAATCCACATGTACAAACAGCTGAGGTACATTTTCAACCGAAATAAGAAAAATGAAAACTTATGTTTATCAATGTTAGTGCACCAATTCATTGTAACCTTGATTATAATATTCTTTCTGAAATTATTGTTTGTCTTGACATTGCAAAAGATCAACCTATCCTTGGTAAACTCCTTCGTAAAATTAGTATCTTTGAATATGGTAAAATACATTCTTTTGTATTTGACTGTCCACACTATTAAAGTAGAAAATAAATATTTTGATACTCTACATGTGGACTTAAAAGATGCACAGAGAGAAAACTTACCATCTCAATTTGGTACTTCGAACATTACACTTCATTTTAAGCAGAAGAAATGATTTTGGAAAGTACGGATGATAGTTTTTACATTACACTTAGTTCGAATGCTAGTGCAAAATCATATAGCAATAATCATTCATCACATTTTCTAAATATCTTAAATCATCGTATTCATCTTAATAATTCATCGTGGATGGCAGGACTTAGTAAAATTAATGTCCTCTTAACTTGTTATAATGTAATTCATGGTCAAAATATAATGTGTTATGAAAGAGTGGATGGCGTTAATGTAAAATATAAAATACCGCCAGGAGAATTTTCTTCTATACCGTCATTGTTAGGGTTAATGAATAAAATCACTCCAACCTTAATTTAATTTGATTTTTCACATACTGTTTCTATTAAAACAAATGCAAACATTAAGCCACTTTATCTTTCACCCATACTTGCGTTATGGTTTGGGTTTCGAACCTGGTATTAATCTATTAAGATCAAAACGAAGTCAAAAAGAGCCTTACATTGACGTTGGGTATCCACACCAAGTATTCATATACACTGATCTTATATAACCTTAATTTGTAAGTTATACAAAAGTACCCTTACTACGTTCTATGGCATGTCTGATACTAATCACGGTAAAGTAAGACAATAATATTTCAGAATGTACATTATTTTCCTTTAAGTAAACTTTCATTTGACTCAATTGAAATACTACTAAAGGACCATGCAAAACGAAATATCTCGTTCACATCCGGGACATTGACCATAACACTTCACTTTCAACAACACTCGTGAAAATGAAAGTTCCATTTCATGGTAGAGGCATACCTTATTTTGTTGGACCAGTTTATCAGCGTGGACATGGATTAGGGGGTTAAACAAGGAGCTAAAGCTGTAGGTATACAAGCTTTACAAACAGCAATGCAAGTTGCAGAAGATGTATTGGAAAATCGTCCATTTAAAGAGTCAGTTAAAAGTAGAGTTCATGCGGCAGGTTCATCTTTAAGAACAAAAGCGGAAAATGAAAATAATCAGTTAGTGCTAGTGGCAGACGACGGGCGTGTAAACGAAAGCTCTTCTTTCTAAACTTATTGGACCACCAATTATTAACAAAAGAAAGAAGAAAAATAAGAAGACAATGTCTTATCGTGAAAGGGATGTTTTTAATTAGGTGATAAAATGTCTTTCCTTTCAACATCAAGTAAAAAGCTTAATTAATTTGATTTGCAAACTGTCCCCATGAACAAACTGCTATTGAGTCTTCTCGTATGCAAGATTATCATCCTATTTCTACACTTACTTCAGAGGTCTCCATTGAATTTGTGATTCCGCGGGAGGTTGGAGAATATATTCATCCTGTATACTTGTACTTTTATGTACGTTTTAAAATAACAAAAGCTAATGGTGATAACTTAGAAGTATATAAACCAGCACAAGGCGATCATCCAGCAGTGCAAGCTGATGTTGTAGCACCATTAAATGACTTCCTTCATTCTATGTACTGTCAAGTCAATACATATTTAAATGATAAATTAATTTCTTCGTCTTCTGGGTCATATACTATTCGAGCTTTCTTGGAACCAATACTTAATTACTCTGAAGATGCTTCGAAAACTCATCTCACATGTGTTTTGTGCCATAAAGATACAGCTGAACAATTCAATATTCTTGATGAAATTAATGCTGGTTTTCGTAAAATAATGCAAATTGCTAGTAGTAGTGCTCCTTTTGAAATGTTTGGATATCTCTTTAAAGATGTTTGGACATCTGTGATTTGCCAACTTAGATCTTATACTTACAAATGAAGTATGTTTGCGTATAAAACTGTTTTGTAATAAAGATTCATTTGGATTAATGGCAGCTGACAATTCCAACTTTATAGATGTCTTGCTAGAAATTGTATTATATGCACTTCGTCTTACTACTTCTGCTGATTTGGCTCTTCATTTTAATTCTTACATGAAAAAAATACTGCAAAATTACCACTCACTAGAGTGGAAACACGAATCATTACTATTCCAGAAAATGTAACTTCATTTAATACTGATAATTACTTTTAAGATGGTGTACCGAAAAACCTTGTAATTGGATTCGTAGCAAATACAGGAATGAATGGTAAATATCATCTAAACCCTATCCATTTTGAACATTTCATTCTCAACAAATTGCAGGTTCAGGTAGGTTCCAAATTTTATCCACCCATTCCCCTAACCCCCTATTTTGCAAGAGCATTATTCATTCAAAGTTATTTCACCCTGTTTTCTGAAATCTTTCAGCAAAATCTTTCTGCACATACGATTACTTCACCTGATTTTGCACATGGTTATACAATTTTTCCATTTATTCTATCTCCTACAGAAGGTATTGATGATTGGACTTGGGATGTTGTAAGAGACTCTCCTGTTAATATAAAAATATCCTTTAGTCAAGCACTAGTACAATCTGTATCATGCATAGTGTATGCTCAGTTTGAGTCGATTATAGAAATTGATAAAAATAGGAATGTATATACCGATAGTACATTTTAATTTCAACATCGTTCAGTTACCTCGGTGAGCGTTCTAGTATTGGTGAAAATACTAGAATTTCTAGTATTTCACCTCTCTGCTCTCACACGTGGTGAAAATGACTAGGACGAACACGAAAGGTTAGTCTTGAAAGAACTTATTATAAATCCTGACTTGGATTGTTCACAGAGTTGGATTTTTAAACCTCCTTTCCACTACTCCCAGTTGACAACAAGTTTACGATTACATAGCAATTACGTCTGTCAACATCTCTATGGTCTCCACTGAAACGCTGGCGGCATCCCCTACATTGAAGTTAAATGTGTGATTACCAAATGTGTGATTACTCGGCATAGTAGTGTAGTGTATACTTTCGGGAAAACAAGACAATTTTTTCTCGAATCTATCCTTGAAAAAAGTGTAACCAACCTAGAAGAAGAATTAAAGTGTCCTCACTTTTCACATTTAGCATATCCCTCAAGACACTATTTTCGTTATTTGCATCGAATCTCCTTTTTCCGAAGTGCAGTGAAAGAAGGATGCACATATGCAAATTATATCAAATTTTATGAACATGGTTTATCAGTGTTAAATCAAAATAAGTGTGTATACATACCAAGTCCTATAACAAACAATGTGGACGGATCAGCTTATGAAAGTAATTTTACGCGATTGATTATCTGCAAGAGTACTGACTGGCATTTATGCTATTAATACATTACCTGTTCGTGTACAGTTTCCAGGAACACTGATTGTTAATTTAAGTTCTTCCTCAAGTGGAGGTAGTCATTGGACTGTAATTTATATTAACGAAAATTCAAGGGTTTTTATTTTGATACGTTTGCAAGACTACCTCCTAAGCAAATTGTAACGTTCTTAAAACGAAATTGTAAATTATATAAATATAATAAAATTCATCTTCAACATAATATATCTACCCTTATTGGATTATTTTGTATAGTATTTATTTACTTTACTGTAAGGGAGTTAATATCACACCTAAATTCAATACTATTCATCTGAGAAAAAATGATCAAATTGTAGTAAAATATGTGAAAGAAATTTTAAAACAAAAACGATAAACGTTGTAATTAGTATTGTACTACTACTACTCTTCATTTTAAAGAAACATAAATATGTTTATGCAATTTAAACCTTTTTGATATAATTTACGAAAAATATCCTTATTTGAAATGAAAACAAATTCATAGAATATCATTCTTTATTATTATTTAAGAGTAAGTAAAGTGTTTTATAAAAACAACTTGCACATGACTAATAAGATATATTTGCATGACTGATAAGATATTTACAAGTTTTTTTGGTTTCTCATGTTTCTCATGTTCTCATGTTTCTCATGTTGTAATTGTAAGCAGTTTCTTGATACACAAGCATTCACCTCGACATGGTCATGATAAATACACTTATACATACCATGTTCTAATTTAATGTTTTCACTTACATGATTCATACTTTGCAAGTGAAATACTTTTTAATCCACTGTACCTTTTCAAAACCTTTACAAACGAATGTAGCTTCACTTGAACACAATTGAAAAATTATTCTACGAAGATGTGAAACGCTGTATCCATTTGATGTGTCCAATGTAAATCGTGAGAGATTTCTGTTAACCATTGCACTTGTTTTTGATATCCTAGTCCTACTTCCGTAACGTCACATGGAAGTTTTACTAAACAGTGGAATAAAGTAGCATCACACGCTACTATACAAAATTCTCTCATAATAAACTCATGTGCAGAGATTTTAAATCCCTGCACATCAATAATGTACTGTTCTGAAGACACACTTAGAGGCTTTTTCTACAGAAAAATGTCATATTTCATATGTCAATATGTCATATTTCTCATAATTGTTTCGTCATTACTAGTATTACTTAGTTCAGGATGATTTTGCTTATATATTGTGTAGAGTTCTTTCTCTGTTGTTTAAAATCACTCGCCACACACATTTCCGAAAATGTTTTTAAATTTCTTCTCTACTTACTAATTCATTTGGTTTCATATATCCTAAACACGCATGTGCAGTTTGATTATTTTCCTCATTAAAACATCCTTCACAGATCGATGAAACTTTTGGAATTCCAGTCATGTAAGGCTAGTCGAATACACTTTTAATCAACCCACTTGTTCTTGCATCTACAATTAACACTTTTCACTACTCGACTCGCTCCTGCTGGTTTCGCTGCTGCTGATGGTGGTGGTGCTTTACTCCACCATTTTAGAAACACAAACGCTTCTTTACAGGATATGCGGCTCCCTTTAACACACGCTGCTTTGTCGTTTTCTTTGGAGCTAATGACAAACATACCAGTCTAATATCATCATCATCTTCCGTCTTTCCCTTTGGCACTAGTGAGGAATATACCTCCTTAATATCATCGTCATCATCCTCCTCTTTGATGAATGAAAAGAAAGATAATAATGATGGCTCCGTCTTTACTTTAGATCCTAACAAACCATATATTGTACGGTTTTAATCTTCTTCTACATAACTACTATCAAGTAACTCAAATGTCCTATCAATGTCCTCCATATCTTCTACAGGACGTACTACACTTTGCTGCTGCTCTGCCATGACTAAAGCTCGCCTCCCTTTATAACTATACATACAACACTACTGCCCTCTCTCTCTCTCTCTCTCTCTCTCTCTCTCTCTATATATATATATATATATATATATATATATATATATATATATATTTAAAACTTTCACCCACGCCATGACGTTAAGTAACAAGTGATATCCTGCATCCCATCAATGACGTTCTGACGTCAATGATCAAGTGCTCGCTTGTATCCACGCCGTGACGTGAAACATCATGTACTATCCTGCCTTCCCAACAATGGCCTCCTGACGTCAAAAATAATGTTCGAACTTACTCCCACACTACAACCTCAGCATGGCAACCACACATTCGACATTTGACAACATCGCCGGGCCTCTGTCACGTGATGGACATTTCTACACACCATCTTCGATTACGTCATCACTATTTTACGGCCAAAAATTCACCCGTAATCTTCTAGGAACATCCTTACCTCTCGTATGTCACCTCAACACACCTCCAACCAAACTACGTGGCTCATGGCGTCATCAAGGCCGCTACCTTGAAATTAATACGTTCCCGATCGTATGATGAGGATTTCCACACTTTCCCAAAATTTAGCCCACAATCTTGTACAAACATGTCTTAGGTCACCTCAAACCATCCCCAAAGGCAAACAAGTCACTCAACAACCAATCTACGTTTCTCATGACGTCATCACGGCCGCCATCTTGAAATTCCGTCGTTCCGAAAGAATATCTACTGGGCACGTATTATTGTTACCTGCTGGAAAATTTTCCCATTCGTTCTCATTTTGACCCACCATTATTTCTGAGAATTTCTGGGAATCCCCTACTTCCCGTGAGGGATATATTACACCCACATTACCTAACTTTGATATATGCTTTTTTTTTATAAAACAAGTTGGAAGTTTCTGATGATACCATGCCGCCTCAGCTCTATTGTTAAGTGTATTGGAGCTATCAAATTCTAAAGTTTAATATCCCACACTTTCGGCAAACTATAGTTCGGAACCGCAGTGGAATTTCCACCTCGGTCAACGATATTTAGATTTTAAAAATATTTTCTTTGTGTACTTTTATTGCTTCGAGGTTGTTAGTTGACTTTTGCTACACCCTATATATAGTTTTGTTCGGCTCTTTATAAAATGGCTGCTGAACAATTACTGACATTGTGTTTCTAAAACTAAAAAATAGGTTGGATTTTGTGTTTTCATCATAATTTGTCAAAACAGAAAGATGCAGAAGAAATTAATTATGTATATCTGACTGAACTACATTTATGGGGAATGAGATGACGGCTAAGAAACAAGAACGTGACGCAAGGGCGACGAAGACAAATAATTGCCAGACAAGACAGATGAACTCTGAAACGAACTATTTGATGAAACTAAACTAAACAATTTAAATTAAATAATTATTTGCCGTAAACTGGAAGCTTTGAGCTATCGGAATATGCAATACAATAAAATGAGCTATCTTCTTCATCTTCATCTTATTTCCTTCTCATCTGATCATCTTCATCATCTTTAATTATAAAAATGCTATATTGATTCAATAATTTTAGCAATTCCATTTTTACTTACAATGTACTGTTCCTCTAGTATTAATAAATAATATTCTTAAATATATTCAATTTCTATTTCACTCTTCCTTTATTTTACCATTTTAATAAAAGTATTTGTGTTCTCGCTGCGCGACAGGAGGCAGGCAAACAATTTCACTACATATTAGTGTGCCACTGACAGTGATTTCGCCAAGATTTTCAGTTTGAGAGGTGTAAAGTCAAAATTGGGAGGGCTTAACTAGAGTTTTGCACGGTATCTATAGATCTTTGACTGTAAAAAATTTAAAGTTAGAAGGGTGTGCTCAAGAATTGGGGGTGACACACTCCACAGGGTGTCTGGCGGAATCACTGGCCAATGCGCATCCTTTGAGAATCAGTATTATGATAAGTCTAGTCAATGTTGGACAGGCGCTACACAGGGTTTCTCGGCGATCCAATTGTAACTCCATGGAGACGTTGTGCAGAATTATTCTTGAGTGGTACCGATATGAAAGGAAAAGAATATATGGATATACACTTCTTGACATAAGACGAAAACAAACGCCCAACTTAAAAACGCACTACAATTAAAAATAAAAGAATTTCTTTAAATATTTTCCTCATTTTCCATTTTTTGTATGAGGTCGGCACCGAAGTAATTACTATAACAGGCAATTAAAAATCACTAGCCTACATTTCGTAGCACATTACAAGAAGTTGTTTTAGTTATAAAGGGAGCAGGGTAAGGTGGTGAAAAGTGCCTTGGAAGAAATCGTGATAAAATACTACTACCATATTCAGCATCAGAAATGATGGCTGTCCAACAAATTTCAGCTCAAAAGATACTAAACCTAACCTCAAAATAAATTAAAGTGTGTGTTTTTTTTGTGGTAGTTTAGCGATACCTTGGTCGGATTTGCACCTATTATGATGACCTTGTTTTTTAAAAATTAAGATTTTTTCAAGCTCTACAAGATGGTAATTTTTGCAGATTTGTTGGCGAAAAATTTAAATTTTGTGAGATTTTATAAAATTTGTAACTTGAATTGAAAGAACGAAGACAAGATTTGGCTCGAAATATATATATATATATATAGTGGTTCTATAACCATGATTTTTTCAGGTGTTTTAAAGGGGTAGAACATAAGCAAAAAATAAAAAAACTGCACTTTTGTCGGTTTCAAGGCGTTTTACATTTGTTTCTTTAGCCCACAATGGTTTGTGATATCCTCAAAATTTGCAACGTTAATTTAACTCATTTCCCGACATCATACAATGATGAAATTTTGCACAGCGACGTAAGTTGGGTGACAATGCAACATCCTATTGTTACTTTCATATATATAGGACAATTGGGGAGCTGCTGTGAATAAAATACAGTGGCGATCACAGTGAGAGCTTCGGCTCTCCTCTCCCAACCCGTCTGGTCAGCGTGGGAGTAGTAGACCAACTCCTCCCTTCGGGGAGAGGCCTCATCCACTAGTGGATTGAATATGGCTGTGATTTATTTTATATATATAAAAACATTTATTAGCTTTAATGAACACAAAAGTATACAGGGAGAGGAGAGAGAGAGAGCATTCCACACTATTCACTTCTTCGTCCTTGTCGGTTATCATCAGCTCCAATTATACTTTTGGTCAACGAGACTGACTCGATACCAGTGGAAATTAGGATTCCGGAATACGAATGCCAATTTTTGTTGTCACGGAATTTCGAAAAGTCGGAATTCCGGAGTATCGAATTCGGACGCCGTCATGAAATAAAGTAAAACAACGGTTCACGTGCACTAAGAACTATCGATTTGTAAATCTGGGACGAGGCAGAATGTGAATCAACAAGACATGTTGTTTTAGAATAATAATAATAAAAAACACTGGCTCGGAAAGGTCAGTGCTGAAGTTGGAAAGATATTTGAGAGGGAACGGTGCAATTAAAAACATATTTATTTATAAAATGACATTTTTACTTAATTTTACAATAGCAAAAGGATAACCAATGTACCTTTTAATATAAACTAAGTCATTAAAGAGCGTCGTAACCATAGCTAAGACACGCGTAACCAATAGCAAATTAAATAGTTAAGAATGGTCGCTAGTGAACAATTATTGTTTAAAATCAAATAATTATATTATAGACCCTATAGTTAATATAAATTGTAATAACACGAATACAAGCCATGGTGCTACTAACAGTTCAGATTAAACTTCATGTCAAAATATATTTAGAAAACACTTTCGAGATTATTGCGCCTGTACCTTCGGCGGCTAAACGTGGGACTGACCACCCCACCTCACTTCGTACCGTAGATCGAGAATATGTGGAGCGCTACCTCCACATCCCACACGCGTCGTTCACAGTGCGTGCGTGTAGCCTAGGCAATAACTTTACCTTACTCTCGAGACTAGATTTTAATTATGCCAGAACTACGTTCCAGCGCGTTCTTCCCAGCTTCAGCACTGAACGTAGGGTCTTTAGAATTCCGAAATAGTTGTGATTCCGGAACTTCAAAAAGTCGGAATTCTGGAATCAAAAGACTTCCGAATTCCGGAATTGACTTTGGATTTCCGAACTCCTCTACTCCAAAGTAATACAACAAGAAGAAGAAATAAAGTAACTCTATGGCTCAAGAAACTCTCAAGTTCATCGTCACAGAAACAAATTTCGCTCCCTCGACGAAATCTAGCAAATTTTTCGGCCTGAGACTGAAATGACTAATGGCCATAAATAAAATTAATAACCAAGACAATTTTCATCGCGAGCACCTACCGTTCGAAGATCCTTTCTATTATTGCTATTCCATAACGACGTCTCTGTCTTCCCAACGGCCTCTTTCCCTCAGCTTCCCCACCTTTGTTTTTCAGCCAGAACTGAAACCGGGTCTCTTTTGGTAACCCGGCCTGACCCGAACATAGGTGATCCGGCGAGGCACGTGACCAGATTGACCCGGGAAACATAATTATTTTCGAATTCTGGCGTCGTATTTTTCGTGATCCGGGGGTAGCGTCTTCGCTCCTGGTCACCCCTGACAGAAACACTGTTCAAACACTGGGAAATAATTAAAAGCTCTGTTTTGTTCTCCGAGTTGCTGGGTGTAAATCGGGTCACGGTCCAAAATTTGACCCGGTGACCCATTTCAGCTCTGCTTTCGGCATCTTCAGCCTAAAGTGGGACAGTTATGATATGCTCCTATTTGTTAGTAGAGGCTTGGGACATACCTAGATAGTGGGAATTCAGAAACTGAATTTTGGCACTTCAATTAGGTTTGTGTATTGTTTCATACAGCTTTAATAAAAATCGACTGAGATGTTACTAGTCCTAATATAATTACTATCTACTTGTTTTGATTTAATATTAATATTTTGACCTTCAAGTTTTTCTTTATATCTCGTTCTTAAATACCTAGGCATCGAAGGAATTCGAGAGCCCTCTTTTTTAAAATCCAAACTCTGGTCATCCTAATCGTGACGGGTCGAAGTATTAATATGGCCCCAAACACAAAGATTCTTTCGAACCTGCGTGCCTCCCAAGTATGGATTCCGCCAGATCCCCCCTGTGGGAGTTATCCCTCCAAATCTTCTAGAACACCACCAACTTTGAATCTTTTAGTCTAAAAATCGATAGAAACCACGCAAAACTACACTTACACACTCCCAATTTTTACTTTACACCCCGAAACTGAAAATTCTGGCGGTATCCCTGCTTCCCAGTACTGTTACGAACTCTACAATCGTAGCGACTGGACTACGAGAACTGGATAATAGATAGTATATTAAATTTCATCCTCTAATATCTAATTTCACTTCATTTATTGTTTTAACCACCAAACATCCGTGGTCTAATTGTTATAGTCTCTCATTTCAGATAACGCTGCAGAGGTGACATTGAATACCGCATCTTAGATAATAATAATAATAATTTGTCACTGATTGATAGCATTCTAATAGTAGAACTTTATCTAATGTTAGCTGACTATACGTTGTGTTGTAAGCCACATAAAAACAATTCACTGCAATAATTTAATTACTTCAATCAATTCTAATTATTCTACCCCCCAGAAAGGTGACAACTTTCCCAGTTACTTCATTCGCAGTACCACAGCGGGATTTTTCTATTGTAGGCAACACTTTCTCTGACTTAGAGAATGTAAGTAGATCGCGTACCCTCCTTGAGTGGATCGGCAACGCATCTGTCGCTGTTAGTTTTACTCGATCTTCTCCCCTCAAGTATTTCAAATAAATATAGCGTTATATTAGTTAATTAAATATATGGAAATAAAGAAAAGAGTTAGGGAATTAATTTTCATACCAATGTTAAATATAAAACATTTACGAGATATCTTTAAACAGAAATAACAGTAAAGGAATTTCATGTGCGTCAGGGGGAAGTACGATAAGTAAAACTACAGCAGTTGCCCATAAGCTGCAACAGTGTAGAGCAAACGCTGGAAGCATAATAGCTTCAGAAAAAGTATGAACACCGAAATAACCCGAAAAAAATAATAATAAAACAGGACTTCCTCAACGTGCAAATTAACTCGGACAACGCCATCAGTTGAGCAGAGAGATTGGAAATAAGACACGTGACCGGACTTCTTACGTAACACGTGCACTGTAAATACAATTTCGAAAGCGCCGTTTGCAAGGTCTTCTTCGTGGAAGACAGATCAAGACGTCGGCATCTTGAGTGAAAAGTCTCGGGTTCGAATCCCGCCCGTCACAACAATTTTTCTTCTTTAAAAATATATCTTATATGCTCATATTTATTATTTAATAATTGCTAGGATGTGTATAAATAACTGATTGCTGCTGACAGCTAGAGTGTATGTGGATAAGCACCGAGCAAGGTGTGCAAGGTGGCACGATGCGTCCGAAGGGAACTGCGCGGCGGAACCGCTGCGGACGCAGTTCCCGGTTAGCGTTGGGCACTCTGCCTGTCAATTTTCTATTTGGTACACATAAATTTTATTTTATCGTTATCGGATCCCAATCCCTGTGCTGTTCATTTGCACGGTCGAGACAGTCGTAATAAAAAAAAAACTTTTTATTTAAAGACATTCCTTTCTTAAACAATTCGAGCTAAAACGTAACAAAGCGATAATTTTGTTCATGCATGATTTTAAAAAAGCATGGGGCGCGCTCTCATACATAGCCACTTTATAAATTCTTCAATTTGCGCGCCCCATCAGCTTCTTTTTAATTATGCATGAACAAAAATATTTTTTGTTATTTTTTATTACGAAATGTTTAAGAAAAGGATGTCTTTAAAAAGTTTTTATTACGACTGTCTCGACCGTGCAAATGAACAGCACAGGAATTGGGATCAGATAAAGATAAAATTAAATTTATGTGTACCAACTAGAAAAGTGACAGGTGAAATAGAATGTTAACAACACTTTTGCGTATGTCCACTGCTGACCGGAGGTTGCGTCCCCCAGCGGCTCCGCCGCCCAGCTCCCTTTGGACGCATCGTTCCCCCCTTGCACACCTCGCTCGGTGTGCATCCAGATACATCCTAGCTTTCAGTAGCAATCAGTTATTTATACACATCCTAGCAATTAGTAAATAATAAATATGAACATATAGAAATATATTTTTAAAGAAAAAAATGTCCAGTGCGTGTTTCGAACCCGATATATTTAACTCAGGAAGGCGACGTCTTGATCAGTCCTCCACGAAGATCTTGCAAACGGCGCTTTCGAACTTGTATTTACAGTGCACGTGTTACGAAAGAAGCCCGGTCACGTGTCTTATTTGCAATCTCTGTGCTCAACTGATGGCGTTGTCCTGGTTAATTGGCACCTTTGAGAATATCCTTTATTATTATTTCTTTCGGGTTATTTCGGTGGTCATATTTTTTCAAGCTAATAGTTTGTGGCCCAAATCATATAGTGTTCTGCAACCAGCCAAACCTGATCCCGGTGCCGGCCAGTATTTATTTTAGGATAAAGAAGTCTGTAATAACAAAATGTTAAAATATGTTTTTAAAATATATACTATAGAAATATATGAAAGTAACAACGGAATGTTGTATTTTCACTCGCTTACGTCGCTGTGCAAAATTTGATCATTGTATGATGTCGGGAAATGAGTTAAATTAACGTTACAAGATTTGAGGACGCCACAAACCATTGTGAGCTAAAGAAACGTCTTAAAACCGACAAAAATGTAGTTTTTTAAAAAAATTTGGTTATGTTCTACCACTCTAAAACATCTAAAAAATGCATGGTTATAGAACCACTAAAATATATAACATTTTTTTAGCCAACTGTTGTCTTCGTTTTTCAAAATTCATCTTTAAAAGTTTATAATTATCCCTCAAAATTTTAATTTCGCGCCAACAAATTTCCAAAAATTACCATCTTGTAGAGCTAGAAAAATTGTCATTTAAAAAAAATAGGTAATCGTAGGTGCAAATCCGACCGAGATATCGCTAAACTACAAAAAAAGAAAAAAAAAGAAAACACTTTAATTTATTTTGAGGTTAGGTTAGAATCTTTTGAGTTGAAATTTGGTAGCAAAAAAAACATTTTTTATGCTGAATATGGTAGTAGTTTTTTTTTTTATCAGATTCCTTCCAAGGCACTTTTCACCATCTTACCCTGGTAGGCCCTTTGGTTCTGAACGCCTACAAAAAATCGAAATTGAAAAAAAAATAGTATCTTTCTTTGATGCCTCTGACGCCCTAATTGACACCTCTGTCCCCCACGTTCCCCCTAGTCACATTTTTAATTTACTCGGGGAAGGGAGGCCTCTTGGGTTCCCCATTTCCAGCACTGTTTTACAAAATATTTCACTTGATAACTAGAAGCGAATAGTCTAAAGCGATTATTAGCAAGTAATGGAAGGTAGTTCAATATCTAACTAGAGATGGCAGTCTGTTAGTCTCTGGTGGCTAAAAATGACTTCCATCTGGCGGCTGCTGCTTTAATTACGTAGAGTAGATATCGACAGTGTGACCTTCTGCATTGTCATAATAGAATGAAACAAAATTAGATTGTTTGGTCGATCATTAGTTGCTAAATGAATGGAAGGTGACTGTTTACCTTAGAAACTTAATATGATGTAAAATGTCTGACTTATGAGTAAAAGTCAAGAATTAGTGTTGCTTGTTTTCTCATCTGTTGGATTTGGTACGGGAAGGAGGAGGTATAAACCTCAATGAAATAATGGCGCAAACTTTGGGATATGACTATTTATATAAAAACAAGGAAAAAGTTCATTGAAAGAAATTTCGTGGAATGCGCAGTTTCAGAGCTACAAGCGCTCAAAGTTAGGGCGGCATCGTCACAAATCAGCATGTAGGGCAGTGCATGCAGCCAAGTCCTGTGTCACAAAACGTCAGCACGGCCAGAATCATGTTATATAGGAACAATAATTTATGTCGAAATCAGTGATTGTAAGAAAAAAGATGTTAAAGATAGGAATGTGAGCTTTCGAAGTTAAGGAGATATGGTAAATATGTGTAGGTGTGCAAAATTTCATATTCGTAGCTTGAAGCAAACTCGAATTGTGAACCCCTGAAATCTGCGTATTTAGGTCTCACTGATTCACTCACTCACTGACACATCATATGGTTTAGGACGTTCGCAATAAGCTAGAAACATGAAATTTGGCATGAAGGTGGTGGTGGTGGTAAGTAAAGAGAAAATTCCGATATTTTGAAAACGTCGCCATCTTGGATCCAAACTGGCCGCCGAAATGAAATTTTCACAGAATATACAGCCTAAACGGCTGTAGCTAGAAAACCTAAATTTGGTATGACGGTACATCATCACTAGTAACTAACTAACTCTATGGCTTATGGAATTCGCAAGTTCATCGCCGCAATAACAAACGTTCGCCATTGGATTCTATCCTGAGCAATATTGTGCCAGTTTTCATCACGTACTTCTCGAAGATCTCTTCTAATATTGTCCTCCCAACGACGTCTCGGTCTTCCGAATGGTCTCCTTCCATCCGTCCTTCCAACCAGGATAGAATATAATCCTCGTTTTTTCCCATCCGAGCTACATGCCCTGACCACCTTAGTCGTCGCGATTTCATTATTTTTACAACATCGGGTGAATCTTACAGTCCGTGGAGTTCTTCATTATGGAGTCTCCTCCAGTCTCCAGTCATCTCGTTGCGTTTCGGCCCGTATATCTTTCTCAAAAACTTATTTTCAAATACACGTAATTTATGTTCATCTGCTAGGATCGTACGCCAACTTTCGCAACTGTAAAGTATTACCGGCAGAATAACCGTTCTGTATATTTTCAATTTCAATTTCCTTGATATATTAATCGCGATGTTAGAAGTTTTTGGACTGAATAGAACATGCGTTCCCCGATACTAAGCGACTTTTTATTTCTTCCGTGGCCTCATTTTTGCTTGTTACGTATGCTCCCAAGTATTTAAATTTGTTTACTTTCTCTATGACCTCATCCCTAATTCTTATGTTTTTTTTCCTTCACTCCCTGTGTTTCGGCTTGTTATAATGTATTTTGTTATCATCTGTTTTGTTATCTGTATACCTGTAGACCTATCTCATCGCACGCTTCTACTAAGGTATCGGTGTTGCTTTGCAGTGCATCTATATCGTCCCCTATTAAATCTACATCATCCGCGTATACAAACAGTTGATTCAAACCATTCAATGATAGTCCTTTTTGTCCCCTTTAATTTTTAAAGTCGCATATTCTAACGCAAAGTTAAACAGTAGTGGGGACAAGACATTGCCTTGTTTCAATCCGTTGCGAATCTTGAAACTATCTGACATATTATTACTTATCTGTACTCTGCTTATGGGGTCGTTGAGACACATCCTCATTAGTTGAACCAATTTCTTCGGAATTCCAAATCGTATCACGATACTGTATCATCACTAGTAGGTTACGAAAATATTACAAAATGACTCCAAAGGTGCCATTTTAGATCCAAAATGGCGGACCCCACAAAACCATTTTTCACACCATTTGAGCTAGAGAAATGAAATTTAATATGAAGGTGTACAATCACGAGTAGGTCACAACAATATAAGAAAACGTTAAAAAAGTAGCCATCTGTAATCCAAAATGGCCGCTAAAAAGCAGGTTTTTCAAACCACTTAATTTAGAGAAACAAGAATTTGGTATGCAGGTGTAGCATTACGAGTAGATTAGAATAAATGGAGCAAACGTCCACTATGGGGGCAGATATGCACATAGGGGCGCAGTGCCCCGGAGAGTCTGGTTACGATAAAGGCGGCACAGCTCCTCAAAAATCCATAAGTTGAGGCCGAAGCCCACCAAGGGACTCTAGGTTCAGCGTCTCCAGCGAAGCGATACGAGTATTATAGTGCATTATACACGTACAAAAAAGCTGTGAAATCCGAGCAAATTACCAGAGATGCAAACAGTTTAGCCAAGTTCGTCAGCCCTTAAAAGTGAGGAAATAGATGATGGATGATAGAGGTTCGAGCCTTAGGGTTGGTGATGGAGGGTTTTAGGGCCACCATCAGCCTTATGGCTTGAAGATCATTAACCTTGCTACCTCGCGCCAACTTCCAGTATTCTTCTTACATGCCGTCGCCTATTGGAACTTGACTCATCGATCCTCCATTTCACCACTCTTTAGGGCTGACAAACTTGGCTGAACTTTCTCCACCTCTGGTGCTTTTGCTCTGATGATAATTAACTCGATGCATAATATCGTAAATGGTGTCGGCTTAATAAATCAAAATTGAAGCAGTACCAAACACAGGGGTGAATTTAAGCTCTGGCCGTACCTCGTCCGGCCAGATCACAAGTTTCTGGACAGCTGGCCTGACGAAGGAAAATCTTGTTGTGACCAGAGCTGAAACGGGTCAGCGGGACAATCGGGTCAAGTTTTGGACCGGGTCACGGAGTTTATGCCCGGGACCCGTACTGAAACGGAGGCCAAATCAATGTTTTCAATTATTTCCTTTCATTTGAACAGTGTTTCTTTCAGGGGTGAACGGGACCGGAGGTGTTACGACACCGAAAATTCACAGCTCATTATAGTTCCCAAGCCGAGTCAATCGGGCCATTCGGGTCAAGTTTCGGATCGGATCACCTATGTTCAGATAAGGCCAGTTCATCTTGTCAGCGTAAGTGATCTGGTTTCAGCTCTGGTGGTTATCCGTTTTATTGCCCATTTTCCTACCTTCTCTATGCAATGAGCCCGGCCAAAAAATGAAACCGAAATCTACACCTGCAAATACACCTACCTTAATTATTGGAGAATGCAGCTAAAAGAGGATTTCGATGCTTGCCCTATTAAAGCAATTAATTTCTCAACAATAGCTTCAATCTCAATTATTAAAATTTGGGAAATATGAACTGGTATTCAAGTTAACAAGCAATTTGTATAATATATTTTTAAAATGCGAATTATGTGTTAAAAATTATTATTTCTTTTTTAAGAAAATGCTGCTAAGCATAGTATTAGACGACAATGATGAATAAGGGGCAGGGAGACTTTTGAAGAAAAAGATGGAGGGGTAGAGGGTTGAGCGAACGTAAACGAAGTGAGTGGTTAATATAAGCGGTTATAAGTGGAGTTGCGTAACTTAGCGCAAGTAGCCCAACAGCGCTGAAGTGCATTTTCCGATGCGCACTATCCCTTCCCCCCGCCCCCCACGTTCGTCATACATCCAAATGTCACAGGAACTTTTTGTTGCAAATTTTGTTTGCCCCGACTGTTTGCCTTTGTTTTGGTCTATATTGCCTCGAATACATGCACGCTGTGCGAAATGGATAAAGTCGTGCATTGGATTGTTTCCTTTTGAGCATAACTTTTAATAAAATTTTATTTAATATATATCGTCCACATCCTGTCAAACCGTTGTATTTTATTTACTTTTATAGTTTCAGATGAAATTCCTACTTGAAATTAAGTAAATTTTAAAATCTCAAACACCCGTAAGGGCCTATTGCGGTACGTATCCGTGGGGATGGGAATTGCGTCACGGAAATCTTGACACCGCTGAAGTCAAACACCAGAGGCCAGTTATTTATTGAAATTTGTCAAATGTGGCTACATCATAATATAATATGTTATCTTCCAATATGTGTGCAAAAGTCAGGGAGTAATGCGTGCAAGTGCTTGCACAGAATATACAGGCATCAGCTGTTATATTTATATGGGCGTTGACATGGACGATGAGTGATACAATAGAGTGAAAAATATATTTGTGTATATTCCACAGACGAAAAGGTAAAGTTTAGAAAGTAATTAATTCATAATATTTGTTAGTGAGTTTCTGCTCTTCTACGAGGCGCCTCCCCATTGTGATAAGGAAATGCCAACTTGATATGGTCGGTACCAGAAATATTCAAGGGTGAATCAAAACTAGTACTTCTGCCTTGTAGTTAGTAGAGGGATCTGCTAGACTTAAGAGAAGATAACCCCGATCAAAAAATATCATGATGAAGGGAAACAGCTTCACAATTACACAAACCCTGAGACACAAGATGAATTACATCGAGGACGACATTTTTGACATTTGCCTTTATTACGAGATTGTAGAGCTGATAACTTTACACCGGTAAACAATGTCAAGGAACAGTAAATAGTTGTTTTATGGGTTCTTCTGTGTAAAATATCCCGGAGAGAAACTAGTTTCTGATTCAGATCTCAGGACGGGGTTTGCTTCAACGAGCTCCAAGAACAGAATTATGAAAGATGTTAAAATAGGAGCATGGAACGTACGAACATTAAACAAGCGGACGCTCTTCACACGATAGCAATCGAAACTTAGAAGTACAGGATGGACATACCAGCGATACAAGAAGTTCAGTGGGAGGACCATGATAGTATTCGGCAGGGCCAACACACTTTGTACTACGGGGGAACTCAGTCACACCATTTTGGAACTGAATTCCTCATTAAGAAAAGTACTCTTCCGGCGGTCCGGAATATAGAGTTCGTGAACGAAAGGCATATTATCCTATATTACGATATGTACTCGATGGTGCAACACGGTATTACTAAATGTTCATGCTCCGAGAGGCGGATGCTATCGACAAAGATAGGATGAGTTAGATAGGTTTCTTGATGGATTACCGAAGTATAACACGAAAATTGGGCTGGTGGATTTCATCGAAAGGTAGGCAGGGAAGAAAAGTTTAGATCTACTACAACCACATCAAGTCTTCACGAAAAGTGCAACAACAATGACGCAATACTGATAACTTTTGCGATTTCAAATATCTAATAGTAAACAGCACGTATTTTGAACACAAAGATATACACAAACACACATGAATATCTTTGGATGGCAAAAAACACCATCAGATAGATCACGTGTAGTACATAGACGAAGAAACAAGAATATTGGAGATCAGGACTTACATAGGAGCGGAAGGTGATACCGACCATTACTTAAGGATCTCAAAACTGAGGAAAAGGTAGTGCATCGCACACAAGGAATTAATGCTTTAAAACAAAATAAATTCGAAGTAAATTTATTAGACCACCCGAGCGTAAGGACTGATTACCAACTCGAAATCTCAAATAGGATCGAAATCTTAGCCGACTCTACTAATAATAAAGATTACATTAACAATATTAATGACGTTTATGTAATAATATGTGGCAGGCAATTCGTCTCGCAGTAGAGGGCGCAGCAAAAGAACGTCTAGGCGAGAAGAAATGACACAGAAACAAGCCTTGGTCTGTTGGAGGATGCATTAAGCTTCGTGAGGAACGAAAACAAGCAAGGCAGCGATAGCTAAGCAATAAAACCGAAATAATGCAAATTACTACAGTAACGCGAAACGTAATACCATACGCGGGGTTAGAAGCTAAAAGCGAAACTATCGGAAATTGAAGAGACAGAGGAAAACGGTTAGACAAATGACGTTATAGATCTGTACAAAGGGGTTAACACGTTAAGAAAAGGTTAACAACCAAGGTTTTGAACTATTAGAAATGAACGCAGAGATCTTCAGGGAGATTCAAATAAAATTCTGAGATATGGGAAAGCTATTTCGGCAAGCTTATTAATGTACACACAGGTGAAGAAACAGATAATTCAAAATCTATACCGCTGAACTGTGGATACCCGAAGCTAGCGAGATAAAGATCGAAACATCAATAAAGAATTCGAAAAATTTCAAATCACCAGAACTTGACAATATCCCACCTGAATTAATTAAAGCGGGAAGAGGGGGCACTAGTCAAGCATCTAGGTGAGTGCTACACAGGAAAGGAGCAGCTTCCGAATGATTAGACAATCATAGCAACAATTCCGGTTTATAAAAAGGGCCATATATCTGAAAGTAATAATTACCTCCGAATCTCTTTACCAATGTGGGTTTAGAAGATATGGATCTCCGTTGGACCAGATTTTCGCCCAGAGGCGAGCTTTAGAGAACAAATGGGAATGGAATGGGACGGTTCACCAGGTGTTCATAGTTATACAATATTCTGCTACAATTTGGAATTTCGAAAAGAAAAAAACTTGTTCAACTATAAAGGGAACCAAGAAAGTTTTGTCGCTTTTTGTGGAGGTCTGTGTTCAATTGGCCCTCACACCGTGAGTTGAATGCGAATGGAGATCAGGCGAAGGCCAGTTGTTGGTGTGGGTATAACCAACATACTACCTGGTTGTGACAGTTCAGTTACACCGTGAACGTGCGGAAGGATAGAGTGAACATGAGACCTCCACAGAGCGTTATAAGGGCGTGTATGCTGTATATGCCGTACGAGCTCAAACTGGGGTCAAACGCACTTGAAAAAATGAAAAAATATTGAAATGTCAGGGCCTCCGGAAAGTCCCGCCCTGAGTAGTGACCGCTCTCCAACTTCTACTTGCGATCTACGCATGCACATGCACATGCAACTAAAGCATCTGTCGCGGGTGTGGATGCAACGATTTATGTCTTTCGGAGACATTTACCGCGAATCGGAGTATGTAATGAAAGAGGAAAGAAGGTGAAAAAAGAAGATAGAGAAACGCGAGAAGAATTTTCCTGAAGAGGGCAAAAACCAGAATATGCATTGCTGTATATTCTGTAAAAATCCCTGTATCGGTTCTAACTAGATAGGTTACCTGGTAAACCACGCATGCTGCGAAGAGTGGGAAAACCCAGGTAACAATCTGTGTTGAATCTAATCTTATTCGCATCCAGTAAGCACTGTTGTATCATGCAAACACACACTCAATCACACAGAACACACATGTGTATTTACAGGATCCGTCATCTGTGGGTGAACCTGAAAAGAAACTTCGAGATCTAGACGGTCAATAATTTGCAGCAGCTCACATTAAAATTTCCAATATTCGTCAATTTTTTTTTAAACATATATTTTGATTACAGGTAATAACACAGGAACAGCACATACATAATGAATAAAGTATTTTTTTTAATCATATTGGAAATTTATTGTGGACAATAGTTAACTATTTAAGTGATTGGTAGGTTATGGTTAGTTTCTGGGAGTTGTTGTAAGTAAAAGATGTTACTTGAGCGGAGCTTATGAGTGAGGGCGAGTTGTTATTATTACTACTAATTGTATTATAACTGTAAGTTGAATGTTTGAGTGACTGCATCATTATTTACTTAGAATATTATTAGAGGATTTGAGTAAATTCGGATAGTATTATTTGTTTGTTTGTTTAGTTGACTGGAAATGTGATTATCATTTACTTGAAGTTATGAGGTTCATTAGTTAAGAATATGGATTGGCTGTGAGTAATTTCTTGTACCTATTTGTTAGATTTTATCGTAATTTGGGTGGGTTGGGGTACAGTGCGTGTAACATCCTTCTGTGTTTGTATCTGTTTAATACTTGGTACGAGCCTAGCTCTGTGATGAGATTATTATCTACCGTGTTCAAATTTTCGTAGAATGTTATTGTGAGGTCTCTAATATGATCAAGAATGGTGTCGATGAAGAACCTTTGATGAAGGTCTGCCATGCGGGTGTACCGTGGGCACTTGGAAATTAATTTTAGTACTCGATTTTGAAAAGTTTGTAGTTTTTTCATGTGAGATTTCGCAGCAAAAGCCCAAGCAGGCGCAGCATATGTGAGTAAGGGTCTTATTAACATTTTGTATAGAGTGATCTTGCTCTGGGCATGTAGGCGTTCAGAGACAAGAAGACTCTTCAGTTGCGCTAGCCTTCCGCTGGCTTTGCCACGTTGACTTTCGATATGTTTGTCACCTAATAATTTTCTGTCTAGGAGCACTCCAAGGTATTTCACTTGCTGTTTGTAGGGGATATCTGTGTTATTTAATTTAACGTGAGGAATCTGGGTTTGGCGGTGTTTTTTTTAAAAAAAAAAAACCGATGGATTCACACCTAGTGACGTTAACTTTAATTTTCCATTTTGTGAATCAATCTTGGAGTAGCTCCATATGGCGTTGTACATATATAATAGATTGACGTGGTTTTGTTGAGGAGGCATAAACGACCGTGTCATCAGCGTACAGTGCTATGTTTGTATCCTGATGTTTTGGGATATCATTCATAAAAATAGAAAAGAGGTATGGGCCTAGGATGGATCCTTGAGGTACGCCTGCTTTGATTGGTCTGGAAGTGGATTTTTTGTCTTCCACTTGTACGAAGAAAGTTCTGTTACTTAGATAGCTATTTAACAAGAGGATGAGTGAGTCAGGAATTTTGTATTCTATGAGTTTGTGGATTAACCCTGTGTGCCAGACCCGGTCGAATGCCTTCTCAATGTCTAAGAATACAGCCCCAGTGGAGCGATTTTTATTGAAGTTATCTGTGACGTACTCGGTCACTCGCACTAGTTGATGTGTTGTACTATGTTTGCCACGGAAGCCAAATTGTTCATTTATCAGCAACGAATTTTCTATCATGATTGTTTGCAATTTATTTAATATGACTTTTTCTGTTACTTTACCTAAAGAATTTAACAAGCTTATGGGACGATAATTTTGCGGCATTTTTTGATCCTTATTGGGCTTCGGAATGTTGATAACTTTTGCAAGTTTCCAACATTGCGGGAAATAAGATACTAATTTAAAAATAGCGTTTATTATGTTTAATAGTACTATGATGGCCTCATCCGGGAGGTGTTTTAGAACAATGTTTTCTGTCCCGTCTGGCCCAGGTGACTTACGTGTTTTTAGCTTCCGAATAACCTTTATGACTTCTTTCTTTTTAGTTGTGAACGGTCTGGTTGTAAGAACCTGGGTCAGGGCCTCTTGCACATTATCATTAACCATTGCTTCGTGGTCTATATCTGATATTTCTTGATTCGGCTGGAATGACGATTCCAACGAATCAGCAAATAGATTGGCTTTGTCTGCAGGTGCGTAAACCAACCCATTATCACTCTGAAGGGCAAAAGTTGGGGCGTAAGGTTTGGTTGGGACTTAGTCAGTTTCCATATTGAATTATCGTTTATATTTAGTTTTGAGATTTGATCTTCCCATCTGTTTCGGTGAAAGAGGGTGATTTTTTCTTTTAATTTCTGTAGCTGATTAATATGTGGTTTCAGATTTCTATTTCTGGTGCGCATAAGTTGTTTACGCATGTGATTTCGTAATGAGATCAATTCCAGAATATCAGGCGGAAGTTCGAATGTGGGTGAGCGCGGCAACGTGAGGGGGACGGATGTTTTGACAGACTCTTGTATAGCAGAAGTAAGAGTTTCTGCAGCTGTTTCTAGTTTGGCAATTTGGTTAGGTAATCTGGATGAAATTTCGTTACGAAGTTTGATCCAGTCAGCTTTTCTGTAATCAAATCGAGGTGTGATTACTTTTTGTTCAGCAGCACGTTGCATGGTTATTATTACCGGGATGTGATTTGAATGAAACATTTTCCGTGCTTCTATAGTCATGTAATGTGAGATATTTCTATAGAGTGCATAGTCTAGCACATCTGGAGTGTGTCTTACGTTATGTGGGTAGTGGGTAGGGTTGAACTAACTAAGTACTTGCCATCTTGATGTTGAGACGTAATCATACAGTAGTCTACCATTTTTGTTGGTATGTATACTGCAGAAGTACGGATGCTTACTGTTAAAATCTCCTGCCATGAGGATGCTCTCACCTAGTCTTGCAATAGCATCAAGATCAGCAGTTGCTATCCTCTTGGAAGGAGTTAGATAAGGTCCAACTAGTATTAGTGGTTTTTGATCAATGAATATTTTGATTGCGGTAGCCTCCATTGCCTGAAGGGCTGGAAGATTGATCAGCTGATGTTTTACATCAGATCTAACTAACATTAAGGTGCCCTGACCAGTTCCCACACCCTTTCTATCGTTTCGGTGGCAAACATAGCCAGGAGTGTATATCTTCCTAGTGGGAGTTAGTTTCGTTTCACCAATGAACGCGATAGGTATGTTTTCTTTATGTAGGTAATCTATTAATTCGGTAATTTTTCCTGAAATCCCATCACAGTTCCAGGCAAGTATCTTGAAGTTAATATTGTTATGATTATTGTGCCCCATAAGCGCACATTAAGTTAACTAAGAACTCCATGAGGTCGATGAAGACGGGAAGCCTAGTACGTTTATAGAGCTTTAAAATGTTTGCAGGAATTTATTCTTGTCCTTCGAAGTGAATTGACCTTTATTAAATTCTTGCAATTCTAAAGCTAATTTATTGAAATTAATTTCTATGTTTGAAATTGAATTAGACACTTGCAGTAGGTGACATTCAGTGGCTTTATCATTATTTTTAGTTGAAGTCCTATTTACATTTCTATTTTGTTTAGTTGAAGGTTTTGATGACCCTGTTCCTGGTCTCATGTTGCGCTCGTAAGCTTCTGCAAGTTTACGAGCTCGTAGTTCGTCTTCAGTGTCCGAAAAGCTTTCGTAACTTAGACGTGTGCTACGCCATCGTCTTGTCGTGGGAGAAATAGGAGGTAAGATGGAGGGGATAGGTTCAAGGAAAGAAGGTCCAGGTTTTGTTACAGAAGTCTGTATAGGTTGGGAAGGAGATGAGATTGGTTGTGTAGGAGAGGTTTGCCGAGTAGGCGGAGTCAGGTCTCTGGGTTTGTTAGTGGCAGTCGATGTTGAAGGTTTTGTCTGCTGGGCAGTCGATTGTCTAGGGAGTGGAGTAGGAATTTGTTGTCTGGGTGGGAGACGCCGGACAGGAGGTTGTCGAGGAGGCGGAGGCGGGTTGGTAGGTTTTTGTTTGGGGCGTCCGTCGGGGGTGACTTGTGTCAACCTTGGTCTTACGAGTCTTGTCTCTTGATTCAATAACTGTCTTGTAGGCTTGGCAGCCTTTGTAATTGGCAGGATGCCCCACTTTCCCGCAATTACAACACGTAGGCGGAGTGTCCCTGGATTTCTTACAGTCTTCTGTAAGGTGAAAGGAGGCACACTTGACGCATCGCGGTCTCATGTGACACTTCGAGCTGACATGAGTTCCCCAGCGTTGGCACTTAAAGCACTGAGAGACTGCCTCTGAGTAGACGTAGTCCTCATAATATACCTTAATACGGTAGATGAATCTAACCCTGTCTAGTGCCTCCTTACACTCAACAGATGGTAGTTTAACCAAAAACAGGGGCATCAGCACCTTGTTTCCTACATTATCTCTTTTGTTTAACTGGCGGACTGAAATGCTTTGATTAGGTAGTTCAGTTTTTAGGAATGACTACTTCCTTGCTGGTTATCTCATGTGGCAAACCGCGGATTACACGTTTGATAGGTCTGTCTGATTTAGGGGTACGATAAAAGAACTCAACATCTTTAGTATTATGTAAGAAGTGCAGAATACCAGTATAAGTACTCTCGTTAAGGGCGGTGACATGCCATGCCTTTGGTGAGGGTGTCGTGACTACGCGGACAGTGCAGCGGTGATTTACCAAGTTTAAGGACGGTGACGAAACACTCGAAGACGCACCGCGTGCAGGAAGACCAACACAGGTACCAAATGAAGATCTTCAGGCAGCAATTGAGGTGAACAGCGGCTAGACATGTGAGGAACTGGGACTACAATTCAGTGTGAGTAGAGAAACCATTCGGCAGCACCTCCATCAACTTGGGAAGCACTAGAAGTTGGGTCGATGGGTCTCACATGATTTGACTCCGGGCCAGAAGGCAACGCGAGCAGACACCTGTGTTTCTTTGCTGTCTCGTCTAAGGAAGGAGCCATTTCTGGACAGGGTGTTGACATGTGATGAGAAGTGGGTCCTGTACGAAGCTCAAAATTGGTTAGCATCCCATGAAACGGTTCCAAAAGAGCAGAAACCAGCACTGCGCCAGAAGAAGGTCCTCCTGTGTGTTTGGTGGACTGCTCGCGGCATCGTGCATCGGGAACTGCTACCAGCTGGTCAGAGCATCAATGCAGCTGTGTGCTGTCAGCAGTTGAGCCGTGTTCAAGAAAAATTCAAAACTTTGGAGCCAGCACTTCTGAAACGAAAAGGGGTCCTCCTGTTACAGGACAACGCTAAGCCCCACGTGGTTAGCATGACCCGGGACACCATTCTACTTCTTGGATCGGAAACTCTATTGCATCCGCCATACTTCCCGGACATTGCACCGTCCGATTTTCACCTGTACAATTCCTTGGACAATCACCTTAGAGGACGCTAGTTCAAATCCCTAGTAGAGGTGTAAAATGCACTTGATACCCTCTTCGCTTCACGGCCCACCAAGTTCTACCGCGATGGAATCCTTGGCCT